>SNVD02008703.1:0-108067 GCA_013180625.2 Boswellia sacra
ATGATTTATGTGTTTATGGGTGATTTGAGCCAAATTATTATCCTTTATCATACCTTCACCCAAGCCAAACATTACAAGCTTTAATAAAGTCCTACTTGATCCTTGGTGTTGTGCATGTCTACATTAGTGGAGAGTGACTTGAAAAGCAGGCCTATGGAGTTCATTTATACACACATCTTCAATATTAAATATGATTCATTTTATGCATAAACTCATCCGGGTTACAAGTGATTAGGTGAGAATGGCTCTACACACACACACTTGAGGAATTGAAGTGAAGCGAAACTAATTTTGAGATAAAATTCTTGATCAAGTGCATTATTTTGAAGTATTCCTTGGGTTATAATTAAGTACAATCTTTGAGGCCTATTTGCAAGTTGAAGCATTGGTGTTTTTTAATTTTTCTCTATTCTGTTTTGGTTTAGTTTTATTTCATATTGTCGTAGTTGCTCGAAGACTAGCAAAGTCTAAGTGTGGGGGAATTTGATAAGTGTCTATTTATATATCATTTTCATATCAATTCGTCCATGTTTCTTTGCTATATTCTTGGTATTTTTATGTTTTTGTGTGGTTTTGATGTTTGTAGGAGTTTTGGAGCAACTTGCACAAAAATGGAGTAAAACCCTTCATTTTCACCTCTGCTAGTCAACCATCTTCTCGGATTTAATTGTATTGATATACAATGAACCCGATGACAGGTTATATACCGTTGAAAGCTCTCAAAGTCTATTTTCTAGAGAAATTTACTGTTCATAAATCCATTCAGTGTACCGAAAGTTATAATCAAAACAGTGTGAGAAGTGTAGAAATGTAATTCCACAAATCACTTTAGCATGTATAATACGGGGGCACTGTAGCAATTCACTGTAGCAGAGTATTTAAACACATTTTAGGGTTTTATTTTGATAACTTGAAGAGGGGAGAACTTGGTGGAGGCTGCAGCTCTGGAATTCTTTCATCTCCTGGAGTTCTTGAAGGAGAAAGGAAGCTTGGAAAGAGGAAGAACTACAATCCAAAGAGAATTACATCAAATTTGCTAAGTTTTTCCCTTCCGTTTCATTTTCTGGAATATCTCCATGTTGTATTGTATTTACCACGTTCTTAAACATGTTTAACTGAATCTGAATTGGTTGAGGGTGATTTCAAAGCCCCTGATATAGTTTTTGTAAGTTGATTGTGTAAGTGATTGTTATCCAATCTCTATTGAAGTTTTGCTGTATTTCCTGTCTAATGCTTATGTTGCTTGCTGGAATTATATTGGGTGGCCAACTGAATATAATCTGGTTGTTGTCTATTGCTAGACTAGAAATCTTGATCAGTAATTGTCTTGAATTTCTAATCCTTAGTAGCAAAATTGTGATCAGAGATTGCAATTGGAGAATACAACCTAAGTTAAATAATCTGAGCTTGTGTGTTTATTGCTTTGATCAACCTATCTTTCTTATCGTAATGCATCCATTGAATTAAATTTAGAGCTTGTTCTAGGTTGTTTAATGGATAGAGATTAAATAAAGAGCCTGTTTTATTTAACAACAAAGTAAGGAAAGATTGGGATAACAGGGCTTGTTGTTATCTACAGTTGATAATTTCAATGGTGTAATTGGATGACAATTCTATGATTAATTCGCAAATCCATATCTTGTGGTAGAGAAGGATCCCTTAACCGGTTTTCTCTCATTGATTTTTCAATCTTTTTAAATTTGCATTGTGTTATTCTTTACTTGCATTAATATTTCATCTAGTTAATCAATCAACAAAACCCCCTCATTTAGTTTATTGTTGCTGGAAATAACAAATTCAATTAGAATCAATCCTCGTGGGAACGATATCTTACTTATCACTTTATTACTTGTGCGACTAGTATACTTGCTAGTTTTGAACGCATCATGGATACATGTCGATTGGATGCTCCATCGTAGAATATATCCCACATTCATAAGATTTTTGTATATCTCCTACAGCCATGTTTTCCACAAGAGAGGTTAGCTCAGAAAGTTGTTGTTCAATGTTCGGAGTGCTTACCTCATTTACTCTCCATGGTACTTGTGGCTCAAATCTGCTACTGAATTGATAGAAGTTTACTGCCATGTTGTCTAAACACAAACAATCAGAAAAGAAAAACAAAGAAAATATGAATCAGCAATGAAAACAAAATAACAAATCGATTAGAAAATCACTCCCCGGCAACGGCGCCAAAAACTTGATGCGTTCGAAACTAGCAAGTATACTAGTCGCACAAGTAATAAAGTGATAAGTAAGATATCGTTTCCACGAGGATTGATTCTAACTGAATTTGTTATTTTCCAACCACAATTAACTAAATGGGGGGGTTTTGTTGAATGATTAACTAAATGAAATAAGAATGCAAATTAAGAATAACAAAACAGAAGTTAATTTTAATAAAAGATCAATGAGAGAAATCTGGTTAAGGGATCCTTCTCTACCACAAGATATGGATTTGCGAATTAATCATAGAATTGTCATCCAATTACACCATTGAAATTATCAACCGTAGATAACAACAAGCTCTGTTATCCCAATCTTTCCTTACTTGTTGTTAAATAAAACAGGCTCTTTATTTAATCTCTATCCATTAAACAACCTAGAACAAGCTCTCTAAATTTAATTCAATGGATGCATTACGAAAAGAAAGACAGGTTGATCTAAGCAATAAACACACAAGCTCGGATTATTTAACTTAGGTTATATTCTCCAATTGCAATCTCTGATCACAATTTTTGCTACTAATGATTAGAAATTTAAGACAATTACGGATCAAGATTTCTAATCTAGCAATAGACAACAACCAGATTATATTCAGTTGGCCACCTCAAATACAATCAGCAAGCAATCATAAGCATTAGATATGGGAAAATACAAGCAACTTCAATTAGAGAATTGGATAACAATTTCCTACACAATCAACTCACAAAATCCATATCAAGGGCTTTGAAATCACCCTCAACCAATTCAGATTTAGTTACACATGTTTTAGAACGTGGTAAATACAATACAACATGGAGACATTCCAGAAAATGAAAGGGAAGGGCAAAACTTAGCAAATTTGATGTAATTCTCTTTGGATTGTAGTTCTTCCTCTTTCCAAGCTTCCTTTCTCCTTCAGAACTCCAAGAGATGAAAGAATTCCAGAGCTGAAGCCTCCACCACGTTCTCCCCTCTTCAAGTTATGAAAATAAAACCCTAAAATGTGTTTAATTACTCTGCTACAGTGACTTGCTACAGTGCCCCGTATTATACATGCTACAGTGGCTTGTGGAATTATATTTCTATACATCTCACACTGTTTTGATTACAACTTTTGGTACACTGAATGGGTTTATAAACCGTAAATTTCTCCATAAAATAGACTTCGAGAGCTTTCCAACGGTATATAACATGTCGTCGGGTTCATTGTATATCAATACAATTAAATCCGAGAAGATCACTGACTATCAGAGGTGAAAATGAAGGGTTTTACTCCATTTTTGTGCAAGTTGCTCCAAAACTCCTACAAACATCAAAACCACACAAAAACATAAAAATACCAAGGAATATAGCAAAGAAACATGGACGAATTGATATAAAAGTAATACATAAATAGACACCTATCACAATTCCACTCCCCCACACTTAAACAATACATTGTCCTCAATGTTTAAGTACGTGGAAGATAAGTACAGATTTTTTTCTCTTTCTTTTTTTTTTACAAACATAATAGAACTCACTTGCATTGCTCATGACACATCCCAACCCCCTCTAACTTCCCAAAACCAGAACATAGCTCAGAATTTAATTGTGAATGATCTACATGCTCGTAGGTAAGGGATAAACTGTTTGGAACAAATTCATTTAAGGTTAAGAAATCTTTTAGTGAGTTAACAAAGAAAAAGGCTTAAGAGGCTCAAAGGGTAACTAGGGATCAATTTCTGTTAAGGTTGGCTATTAAGGCTCAAACGGTCCAAAGATGGCCTAAATCATTTCCCCAATGTTGCACAGCCTAGGATTCGCCTTGAGTGACCATCAAACAAGTTCTAGAATTCATTGAAATCTGAAGAAACTTTTAAATTACATAAACTTTCTCTAAGTGAACAAATAACTCAGTGATAATAGCTCAGTGCTCAATGGTGCGCAAGGAATCAAAAGCAAAGCGAAAACCAATAAACATTTCAAGCACACAGATCCATGCATCATTTATCATTTTCCAAGAGTTATTCTTAATTCAATCATTATCTTATCATCGACCCACAAAATGCAAGAAATGAGGTACGTGGCTTTGTTACACCTGAGTCAAGATTGTATATTTCAACAATCCTTAGGACCAGTAGCCCGCAGACTTAAGTTTTCCAGCCTATATACCTTTATTATGAAAGAACAAAACAAGAAACAAGACACTTCAAACAACATGAAATAAACAAACTACAGATTTATGTCGAGAGAATGCGTTTCAAGGGTTAAAGAAAACCCCATATTCTGCCATTCTCAACTTTTTTCCACAATTTTTTTAATCAAAACTGATAAAGACAAAAAACACATAACAACGTCTAAATTACATAAAACTAAACTTACTCATAAAATAACAAAGTCCAACAAGCCAGCAAACAAAAACAAGTCAGTTAGAGTGGGTCTAAAAAGTTTAGAACTTAGCCTCCTTATTCAGCCATTATAGATTAAAGAGATCCATAATGCGTTTCAAGAGGACTTAAACTTTTTAAGCCACCACTCTAAAAACCTAGATTAGAAAATATTACCTGGGAGGAAAGAAACAACCTGAAAAATCTCAAAATAAATAACATGAAAAACTTCAAATAAACCCAATAAAAAGAAAGCAAACAAACACGAAGCAAACCAGCAAATAGAGATTACAGATGGAGTGTTAAATCCAGTTTACGCCTCTTATTGCCTTCTCCAAACCAATCAATCCGAGCTGTTGTTGGATCAGGCGAATAGACGAATTCTTGTAGTTTGTCAATTAACTCCCCTGCTGTTGAAGCTGTAACAAGGATTTGCCTCGCTGATGGTGAGATAAATTTTTTTCTACAGCTTGATCAAGAAAAGACAACAAACCATCAAAAAAGTTATTGACATTTAACAAACCAATGGGTTTTTTATGGATGTTTAGCTGTGCCCAAGAGGTGATTTGAAATATCTCCTCTAATGTTCCATAACCACCCGGGGGGGGTTTATTAAGGGGGGTAATGGGGGGGGGGGGGGGGTGGGGTGGGGGGTAAATAAGAAAGCTATAAATGCATCGGACTTACAATCATATGTTCATACGCTCATGCATGCTAGAGACCTGTAACTCTTCCCGATTGTATTGCCTACGATATCTCGTACAGCTAATGGTTTAGGGATAATGCCGAGAACTTTGCTCCCTCCTAGGGATGCAGCTGTTGACACACACCCCATTAACCCAAGACTACCCCCGCCATAAATCAAATGAATACCCCTCGCAGCTAATGTCCTACCAAGATCAAGAGCTGCTGTTGTAAACTCTCCATCTTTACCAAATTGCGATCCACAAATACGCATATATTTTGGAATCGCCGAATTGGTGTTTTCTCCATTTCTACAAGTGCTCTAAACTTGTGTAAGACAATGATGCACGTTAGGTATTATGCGATTCAAGTGAAAGACAGGTTATGAAATGACATTTCAAAATATGCAGCATGGATATATACACACGTAAAACTCTCAAATTTGACACATGGGGACATAATTTCGGTTGGGGTTGCTCGATGCAGATTTATCGCCCCGAGATTTGAAAAAATAGATATGCTTTCGGTGGGGTTTGACAAAACCTCCACACTTGTCGCCCACGTGTGCATGAAAAATGGAGATAAACTTTCAGTGGGGTTTGAAAAAAAAACCGCCACACTTGTCTCCCACGTGAAGCATGAAAAGTAAAGATATACTTTCGGCGGAGGTTGACAAAACCTCCACACTTGTCTTCCACGTGTGCTTATATCATGGGGTAGTCATCTGGTTTGTCAAAAAGAAAAATTGAAATTAAAACAAACAAAATCAACAAACAACAACAACACAAAAACAACATTGATAATCAGATCAAACGAAACAAGAAGGAAATAAAATTCGACAACAACAACACACATTCAAATATACAAGTAGTTGTGATTGTGGCTCACATCTTCCTCTGGTTTTACGTCCAGTAACGGCTGAAACGCCTTCGATGAGTCGGGGAGTTGCTTCCCATCCAGTTTTCTTATAAACTGGCAAACAGGGTCGTTTTTAGTCAGATTCCCTAGACTATAACACTGCAATTCATCACGAAATTGTGTCATAGATTAAGCAATTCACGCTGAACAAGTCCACAAGAATGTGACTCGAGAGTTAACAAAACATTATCCCGCGCCTCATTACTCAAACCATTCTTAATAAATGAAAGTTTATCTTCTCTATTCCTGGACGCAAAACCTAATGAACGACAAGTTTGGTTACAATTCCATCTAGCACATTATAACATACTTGTAACCTTTTCGCTCTTCGCCTCTTGGCGTAGTAGCTTTTTCCTAGACCGGGCATGGATTTTGCGAGATTAATGTCCGGCTCACCGGACAATCTCACCTTGGCTTCGATAAGCCATCGGATATCAGCAGCACATTTAGGAGCATCAATGCCCAAAGTCTAGTCATCCGTACTTTATAAATTTTAAACACAGCATTTTGAGGAAGTGAAGGGAATTATTTACGAAGGTTTGATAGAAAGATATCAGCATCCATTGAAGAGAAGAAAAGGAGAGATATTACCGATAATGAGATTGATTTTGTTCTTCTCCCAGATATGCACGTTTCAAACCTTCGAACAATGGCTTCAACTCCCGTTTGAATGTTTCCTCAAGCTGTTGAACAACTGAACTTGAAGCACGGAATAATCAAATTAAACACAAGAAAAGAAGAGAAAAGAGCAGAAACGAAACTAAAGACACATAAAAGAGATAACAACACAATAGCAAACAAAAGTAAAAAACAAATAAAAAAAATATAAAAACAAATAAGACAGATGGCAAAGAGGGATAAAACCTGATCAATTTGATGGCCTATGAAAGGAATCTCCTCTAGACACAAAAATCAATCATTATTACCTTTTTTTTTCTTTTCTTTTTTTTTTAATTTATTTGGCAAAAACATTGGGTTGCCTCCCAATAAGCGCTTGGTTTAACGTCCTCAGCCCGACGTTGGTTCCATCATGGCGGGTCCAATCTCCGCTGTGCTTCTCTAGTGGGCTTGGATCCTTTTTCCAACAAGATACGGTCCATGCATATGACTGGGCCTTGGATGTCAACAATCGTCCACCCAATAGCTGTTTTGTGATCTATAAGTACTCGGACGAGTTTCTCTTCTTGTAGTGGTGCAAGGCCCATTTCTATTGTAACTGGCAAAGGATCATTCTAATCCAAGAATCCATGCTTCAAATGATCTGGAAGAGGCTTAAGCTCCAAGGTAGGGGCTTTCATCATAGAAGGTAGAAGTTTCACATTATATAAAGGAAATTGAATGCACGAAACATCATACCTATTTGTGGTTATAGCTATGGTCTCATCTAAGCTTGCCACAGCTTCCTCCATTTCTTTGGACCCTTGTATCAACCTTCTTGGTTCTTTAGAATTTTCTGTCCCTATGTGCTCACTAATAGCCATTTCCAATCCATCCTTATGAGTTAACTCAAAACATTGTTGTGGCAATAATCAATACCATCAACTGCTAAAAACAGAATGCAAAGTCACTAGGGTACCTCATTGTCTCAAAAATATTGAAACGAAAAATCACCTCGCCATCTGCATTCCATGGTGAGAGTGCCATCATGAACATCAATCTTAGTTCGAGCAGTTTTCAGGAATGGTCTCCCCAAAAGAATTGGTGTTGGATTAGGAGATGTCTCATCCTCCATTTCAAGAACATAGAAGTCTGCTGGAAAACCAATTGATTTACCTGCACAAGCACATCTTCCACAACTCCCTTGGGATATGCCTTAGAACGATCAGCAAGTTGAATTGTAATACCAGTTTCCGCAAGAGGTCCAAGATTTAAAGAAGCATAAATAGAATATGGCATGATATTAATAGATGCTCCTAAATCTAACATAGCTCTTTCAAACTTGGTTCTACCAATGGTGCATGGAATGGTGAACGTACCTGTATCTTTGCATTTCGGAGGAATTTTTCTTTGTAGTACAGCTGAAACATTTTCCCCCACGCTTACTTTCTCATTTCCTTCAACTTTCTCTTGTTGGTGCATAACTCCTTGAGAAATTTTGCATAACGAGGTACTTGCTTAATAGCATCCAGAAGTGGTATATTTACCTCGATCTTGTGAAAAGTTTCCAGGATTTCCTGTTCTTGTTCCTCCTTCTTTGATTTTGCCAATCTGCTAGGAAAAGGTGGAGGGGTAACATATGAAGGAATATGAGTTTTAAGAGATCTACTTAGAAGATGATGTTTTGTTTCCGGGTGGAAGTGTGTCATCCCCTTCCATTATTGTGACTTTTTTGTGGGACTTGTAATTGCTTTCACTCTCAAAGTGATTGCACTAGCATTCTCTCTTGAGATTGATCACTGTCTGAGACGGTAATGTTTCTAAGCTCTTGCTCGTCGAATTTGCTCATGTTAGTAGCCAATGTCCATTTGATTTGTTCCAGGTTTGGATACTTGCCCTATTTTCCTGCTGAAATTGCATTGTGTTAGAGCAAGTACTTTATACAATGTCCTGGAGAATCCATCCTGAGTTTTGTGGAGCTAGTTGTTGGTGCTGGTTGTGGGTTCCATTTGAATGATTGCTGCACTCTTGATTGATTGAAACCTGGTGGCTGATTTGGTCTGGCATTTGGAGTGATTGGTTGATGATTACTGTAACTTTGGCTTGGTTGTCCTAGAAATCCACCCATGGCATTGGCTTGTTCCGTATCTCCTTCTTGCAAAGTTGGACACATGTCGGTTGGTGCTCCGTGGTAGAATATACTCCACATAGATAAGATTGATGCCTATGTCCTACAGCCATTTTTTTTACAAGAGAGGTAAGCTCAGAAAGTTGTTGTTCAATGTTCGGGGTACTTACCTCATTTACTCTCCTTGGTAGTTGTGGCTCAATTGGCCGCTGAATTGTTGGGAGTTTGCTGCCATGTCACTAATCAAACGTCTTGCAACATTCGGTGTTTTATTAACCAGTGCTCCACCACTAGCAGCATCAATGTACTCCCTTTCCATTGTAGGGAGACCCTCATAGAAATATTGAATTAGGAGCCATCCACTAATTTGATGGTTTGGACATCTAGCACATAACCTTCTAAATCTCTTCCCAATTATTTCATGAAGTGATCTCCATTGTTGTTTGTCGAATGCCACACTAACAATATCTTTTTTTAAATGTTTATACTTTCGAAGTGGGAAAGATTTCCTCTAAAAAGTTTACTTATCTCATTCCAACGTGGTAATGGTACCCGATGGTAGAATAGTATAGCAATCTTTCCCGAATCTGCCTAATGAGAAATGGAAAAGCTCTCAATTTTATTTCTCCTCAGATGACACGCCAGTTGGCTTCATACTTGAGCATACCACATGAAATTCTCTGAGGTATTTGATAGGATCCTCTCCTGCAAAACCATGAAATGTAGGCAAGAGACGAATTAGTCCAGATTTAAGCTCAAATTCTACCTCAAAATTGTTGCTTATGCATAGCGGTTGTTGATCAATAATTGGAGCCGCTAACTCCTTAAGAGTCTGATCATTTTCTATCGCCATTGCTTCTGATTTAGATTTGATTGAACTACAAGAAGATGGGAGGGAAGTATGTCGTGCAATGTCAAATTCTGGAGGTGGAGTTGAAATTGACCGATTTAGCCTTAAATTCGAGGATTGAAGAAACTCCTTAATTCTCTTAAGTCGTTGATCCGCTTCTCGCTCAGACATAAAAGCCTAACCACAAACAATCAGGAAATAACAATCAAGAATCAGTACTAAAAACAGAATAACAAATTGATTAGAAAATCAATCCCCGGCAACGGCGCCAAAAACTTGATGCGTTCGAAACTAGTAAGTATACTAGTCGCACAAGTAATAAAGTGATAAGTAGATATCGTTCCCACGAGGATTGATTCTAATTGAATTTGTTATTTTCCAGCAATAATAAACTAAACAGGGGGGGTTTTGTTGATTTATTAACTAAACTTAATACGAAAGCAAATGAAGAATAACACAAAGCAAAGTTAAATGGAGTGAAAAATCAATGAGAGACACTTGGTTAAGAGTTCATTCTCTGCCACAAGATATGAATTTGTGAATTAACATAGAATTGTAATCCAAGTACAGCATTGAAGTTATCAACCGTAGATAACAACAAGCTCTGTTATCCCAATCTTTCCTTACTTAGTTTTTAAATAAAACAAGCTCTTTATTTAATCTCTATCCATTAAACAACCTAGAACAAGCTCTCTGAGTTTAATTCAATGGAAGCATTACGATGAAAAAGATAGGTTGATCTAAGCAATAATCACACAAGTTCGGATTATTTAACCTAGGTTGTATTTTCCAATTGCAATCTCTGACCACAATTTTGCTACTAATGATTGGAAATTCATGACAATTACGGATCAAGATTTCTAATCTAGCAATAGACCACAACAGATTATATTTAGTTGGCCATTCCAAATACAATCAGTAAGCAATCATAAGCATTAGATATGGGAAAATACAAGCAACTTCAATTAGAGATTTGGATAACAATTTCTTACACAATCAACTCACAAAATCCATATCAAGGGCTTTGAAATCACCCTCAACCAATTCAGATTTAGTTATACATATTCAAATAGAATACAAATACAATACAATATGGAGACATTCCAGAAAATGAGAGGGAAAGGGAAACTTAGCAAATTTGATGAAATCTATTAGGATTTGTAGTTCTTCCTCTTTCCAAGCCTTCAATCTCCTTCAAGAACTCCAAGAGATGATAGAAATCCAAAGATGCAGCCTCCTCCACGTTCTCCCCTCTTCAAGTTATGAAAATAAAACCCTAAAATGTGTTTAAATACTCTGCTACAGTAACTTGCTACAGTGCCCTGTATTATACATGCTACAGTGGCTTGTGGAATTATATTTCTATACATCTCACACTGTTTTGATTACAACTTTTGGTCCACTGAATGGATTTATAAACCGTAAATTTCTCCAAAAAATAGACTTCGAGAGCTTTCCAACGGTATATAACATGTCATCGGGTTCATTGTATATCAATACAATTAAATCCGAGAAGATCACTGACTAGCAGAGGTGAAAATGAAGGGTTTTACTCTATTTTTGTGCAAGTTGCTCCAAACTCCTACAAACATCAAAACCACACAAAAACATAAAAATACCAAGGAATATAGCAAAGAAACATGGACGAATTGATATAAAGTAATACATAATAGACCCTATCATAAAGTGATAAGTAAGATAATCCGTTCCCACCGATTGATTCTAATTTGAATTGTATTTCCAGCAATAATAAACTAAACAGGGGGGTTTTGTTGGTGGATTAACTAAATGAAATATTAATGTAAATGTACAATAACACAACACAAAGTAAAATGGAGTGAAAAATCAATGAGAGACACTTGGTTAAGGATTCTTTCTCTGCCACAAGATATGAATTTGTGAATTAACAAAGACTTGTCATCCAATTACAGCATTGAAGTTATCCACCGTAGATAACAACAAGCTCTGTTATCCCAATCTTTCCTTACTTTGTTGTTAAATAAAACAAGCTCTTTATTTAATCTCTATCCATTACACAACCTAGAACAAGCTCTCTGAGTTTAATTCAATGGATGCATTATGATAAGAAAGATAGGTTGATCTAAGCAATAACACACAAGCTCGGATTTATTTGAACTTTAGGTATATTCTCCAATTGCATCCTGAATCACAATTTGGCTACTAATGATGAGAATTCAAGACAATTACGGATCAAGATTTCTAGTCTAGCAATAGACAATATCCAGATTATATTCAGTTGGCCACCCAAATACAATCCAGCAAGCATCCTAAGCAATTAAACATTGAAAATACAAGCAACTTCAATTAGAGAATTGGATAACAATTCCTTGCACCATCAATTCACAAAAACCATATCAAGGGCTTTGAAATCACCCTCAACCAATTCAGATTTAGTTATACATATTCAGATAGAATACAAATACAATACAATATGGAGACATTCCAGAAAATGAGAGGGAAAGGAAAACTTAGCAAATTTGATGAAATCTATTAGGATTTGTAGTTCTTCCTCTTTCCAAGCCTTCAATCTCCTTCAAGAACTTCAAGAGATGAGAGAAATCCAAAGATGCAGCCTCCTCCACGTTCTCCCTTCTTCAAGTTATGAAAATAAAACCCTAAAATGTGTTTAAATACTCTGCTACAGTGACTTGCTATAGTGCCCCGTATTATACATGCTACAGTGACTTTTGGAATTATATTTCTATACATCTCACACTGTTTTGATTACAACTTTTGGTACACTGAATGGATTTATAAACCGTAACTTTCTCCAGAAAATAGACTTCGAGAGCTTTCCAACGGTATATAACATGTCGTCAGGTTCATTGTATATCAATACAATTAAATCCGAGAATATCACTGACTAGCAGAGGTGAAAATGAAGGGTTTTACTCCATTTTTGTGCAAGTTGCTCCAAAACTCCTACAAACATCCAAACACACAAAAACATAAAAATACCACAGAATATAGCAAAGAAACATGGACGAATTGATATAAAAGTAATACATAAATAGACACCTATCAAATTCCCCCACACTTAGACTTTGCTAGTCCTCGAGCAACTAAATGATACGAAACAAAACTAAACCGAAACAGAATCAGAGAAAAATTAAAACACACCAATGCTTCAACTTGCAAATAGGCCTCAAAGATTGTACTTAATTATAACCCAAGGAATACTTCAAAATAATGCACTTGATCAATAATTTTATCTCAAAAATTAGTTTCGCTTCACTTCAATTCCTCAAGTGTGTGTGTGTAGAGCCATTCTCACCTAATCACTTGTAACCCGGATGATTTTATGCTTAAAAATGAATCATATTTAATAGTGAAGATGTGTGTATAAATGAACTCCATAGGCCTGCTTTTCAAGTCACTCTCCACTAATGTATACATGTACAACACTAAGGATCAAGTAGGACTTTATTAAGCTTGTAACGTTTGGCTTGGGTGAAGGTATGAAAAAGGATAATAATTTGGCTCAAATCACCCACAAACACATAAATCATTCAAGATTATGTAGAGCTCACCCCTATAACACAACTTTATTTTAATTCACCAGGTTACTCCCCCAAACTTATTTAGAACACTCAATCTTCTTTTTTTTTCTCCTCTCTTCTTCATCTTTTTTTTGTAGAAAACAAAAGAAACTACACCCCCACACTTTGTTGTTTCATTCTTTTTAAGAACACCCAAGGGTATAGAACTCTTTTTCTTTTCTTTTTTTTTTTTAACTGCAATTCCACTCCCCCACACTTAAACAATACATTGTCCTCAATGTTTAAGTACGTGAAAGATAAGTACAGATTTTTTTCTCTTTTTTTTTTTACAAACATAATAAAACTCACTTGCATTGCTCATGGCACAATTCAACCTCCTCTAACTTCCCAAAACCAGAACATAGCTCAAAATGTAATTGCGAATGATTTACATGCTCATAGGTCAGGGATAAACTGTTTGGAACAAATTCAATTAAGGTTAGGAAATCTTTTAGTGAGTTAACAAAGAAAAAGGTTTACAGAGGCTCAAAGGGGTAACTAGGGATCAATTTTAGTCAAGGTTGGCTCTTAAGGCTCAAACGGTCCAAAGATCGCCTAAATCATTTCCCTAATGTTGCACAGTCTAGGATTTCGCCTCGAGTGACCATCAAACAAGTTCTAGAATTCATTGAAATCTGAAGAAGCATTTAAATTACATAACTTTCTCTAAGTGAACAAATAACTCAGTGATAATAGCTCAGTGCTCAATGTTGCGCAAGGAATCAAAAGCAAAGCGAAAACCAATAAACATTCCAAGCACACAGATCCATGCATCATTTATCATTTTCCAAGAGTTATTCTTAATTCAATCATTATCTTATCATCGACCCACAAAATGCAAGAAAAGAGGTACGTGGCGTTGTTACAACTGAGTCAAGATTGTATATTTCAACAATCCTTAGGACCAGTAGCCCGCAGACTTAAGGTTTCCAGCCTATATACCTTTATTATGAAAGAACAAAACAAGAAACAAGACACTTCAAATAACATGAAATAAACAAACTACAGATTTATTTAGAGAGAATGCGTTTCAAGGGTTAAAGAAAACCCATATTCTGCCATTCTCAGGTTTTTCCACAATTGTTTTTTTGAATCGAAACTGATAAAGATAAAAACACATAACAACTCTAAATTACGCAAAACTAAACTCACTCATAAAATAACAAAGTTCAACAAGTCAGCAAACAAAAACAGTCAGTTAGATGGGTCTAAAAAGTTTAGAGTTACCTCCTTATTCAGCCATTATAGATTAAAAGGATCCATAATGCGTTTTCAAGAGGACTTAAACTTTTTAAGCCACCACTCTAAAAACCAAGATTAGACAATATTACCTGGGAGGAAAGAAACAACCTGAAAAATCTCAAAATAAATAACATGAAAACTCTCAAATAAAAACAATAAAAAGAAAGCAAACAAAAACAAAGCAAACCAGCAGATAGAGATTACAGATGGAGCGTTAAATCCCAGTTACGCCTCTTATTGCCTTCTCCAAACCAATCAATCCGAGCTGTTGTTGGATCAGGCGAATAGACGAATTCTTGTAGTTTGTTAATTAACTCCCCTGCCGTTGAAGCTGTAACAAGGATTTGCCTCGCTGATGGTGAGATAAAATTTTTTCCTACAGCTTGATCAAGAAAAGACAACAAACCATCAAAAAAATTATTGACATTTAACAAACCAATGGGTTTCCGATGGATGTTTAGCTGTGCCCAAGAGGTGATTTGAAATATCTCCTCTAATGTACCAAACCACCGGGCAAAGCTATAAATGCATCAGATTTAATGACCATATGTGCAATACGCTCATGCATGCTAGAGACCTGTTACTCTTCCCCCATTGTGTTGCCTACGATATCTCGCACAGCTAATGGTCTGTCTCTCCCAGGATATTGTGTAATGCAGCGTGGCCCATAACACAATGCAATTCCGCAGGAAACTGGGGCAAGTATCCAAAATCTCGCAAATCAAATGGGACAATTGGCTACTAGCATGAGAGCAAATTCCGAGGGCCAATGCTCAGAAAATTATCTTCTCAAACGGTGACATCCAGAGAAATGATTGTGCAATAACTTTGCGAAGTGGAGAGCAATTCGAAATGGAGTAGCAAATGGAAACTGGGGCAAGTTATCCAAAACCTGACAAAGAAATCACAAACTGATGAGGAATGACACCAACTTCCACCGTGAAACAACACATCATTTTTTGTGGGGTCTAAGTTCGATCTTGAAACTTCCATTCATTCATATGTTACTCCTCCACCTTTTCCTAGCAGATTTGCAAAATCAAAGAAGGAGAACAAGAACAAGAAATCCTGGAAACTTTTCGCAAGATCGAGGTAAACATACCACTTCTGGATGCTATCAAGCAAGTGCCTCGTTATGCAAAATTTCTCAAAGAGTTATGCACCAACAAGATAAAGTTGAAAGGAAATGAGAAAGTAAGTGTGGGGGAAAATGTTTCAGCTGTATTGCAAAGAAAAATTCCTCCGAAATGCAACAATCCAGTTGACATTATTGATTCTTTGCCACAACAATATTTTGAGTTAACTCGCAAGGATGGATTGGAAATGGCTATTAATGAGCTCATAGGGACAGAAAATTTCAAAGAACCAAGAAGGTTGATACAAATGTCCAAAGAAATGGAGGAAGCTATGGCATGCTTAGATAAGACCATAGCCCTAACTACAAATAGGTATGATGTTTCATGCATTCAATTTCCTTTATCTAATATGAAACTTCTCTCTTCTATGATGAAGGCCAATACCGTGGAGCTTAAGTCACTTCCAGATCATTTGAATCATGGATTCTTGGGTGAGAATGGTACTTTGTCAATTACAATGGAAATGGGCCTTGCATGAATACAAGAAGAGAAACTCGTCCGAATACTTACAGATCACAAAATAGCTATTGGGTGGACGATTGCTAACATCCAAGGCCCAGCCATATGCATGCACCAATTATTGTTGGAAGAAAGATCCAAGCCCACTAGAGAAGCACAGCGGAGATTAGACCCTCCCATGATGGAACCAACGTCGGGCTGAGGACGTTAAACCAAGCGCTTATTGGGAGGCAACCCAATGTTTTTGAAAATAAATAAAAAAAGAAAAGAAAAATAAAATAAGGTAATAATGATCGATTTTTCTGTCTCGAGGAGATTCCTTTCGTAGGCCATCAAATTGATCAGGTTTTATCTCTCTTTGCCATCTGTCTTATTTGTTTTTATATTTTTTTTACTTGTTTTTTACTTTTGTTTGCTGTTGTATTGTTATCTCTTTTATGTGTCTTTAGTTTCGTTTCTGCTCTTTTCTTTTCTTTCCTTTTGTTTAATTTGATGATTCTGTACTTCGAATTCATTTGTGCAACAGCTTGAGGAAACATCCAAACGGGAGCTGAAGTCATTGCTCGAAGGTTTGAAACGTGCATATCTTGGAGAAGAACAGACTCAATCGCATTTCGGTAATATCTCTCATTTTCTTCTCTTCAATGGATGCCGATATCTTTCTGTCGAACCTTCGTAAATATTTCCCTTCACTTCCTCAAAATGCTGTGTTTAAAATTTATAAAGTACGGATGACTAGACTTTGGGTATTGATGCTCTTAAATTTGCCTGCGGATATCCGATGGCTTATCGAAGCCAAGGTGAGATTGTCCGGTGAGCCGGACATTAATCTCGTAAAAGACATGCCTGGTCTAGGAAAGAGCTACTACGCCAAGAGGCGAAGAGCGAAAAGGTTACAAGTATGTTATAAATGTGCTAGATGGAATTGTAACCAGACTTGTCGTTCATTAGGTTTTGCGTCCAGGAATAGAGAAGATAAACTTTCATTTATTAAGAATGGTTTGAGTAATGAGTCGCTGGATAATGTTTTGTTAACTCTCGAGTCACATTCTTGTGGACTTGTTCAGCGTGAATTGCTTAATCTATGGACACAATTTCGTGATGAATTGCAGTGTTATAGTCTAGGGAATCTGACTAAAAACGACCCTGTTTGCCAGTTTATAAGAAAACTGGATGGGAAGCAAATCCCCGACTCATAGAAGGCGTTTCAGCCGTTACTGGACGTAAAACCAGAGGAAGATGTGAGCCACAATCACAACTACTTGTATATTTGAATGTGTGTTGTTGTTGTAGAATTTTTTTTCTTGTTTCGTTTGATCTGATTATCAATGTTGTTTTTGTGTTGTTGTTGTTTGTTGTTGTTGTTTTTTTTAATTTCAAGTTTTCTTTTTGACAAACCATATGACTACCCTATGCCATAAGTACACGTGGGAGACAAGTGTGGAGGTTTTGTCAACCTCCACCGAAAGTGTATCTCTATTTTTTATGCTTCACGGGGGAGACAAGTGTGGGGGTTTTGTCAACCCCCGCCGAAAGTGTATCTCCATTTTCCATGCTTCACGTGGGAGACAAGTGTGTAGGTTTTGTCAAACCTCGCCGAAAGCATATCTCATTTTTTCCAAATCTTGGGGCGATAAATCTGCATCGAGCAACCCCCACCGAAAGTATGTCCCCATGTGTCAAAATTTGAGAGTTTTATGGGTGTATATATACATTCCGCATATTTTCATATGTCATTCCATAACCTGTCTTGCAATTGAAAAGCATAATATCTAACGTGTCTTACACAAGATTAGAGCACTTGTAGAAATGGAGAAAACACCAATTCGGCGATTCCGCAATATATGCGTATTTTGCGGATCACAATTTGGTAAAGAGGGAGAGTTTACAACAGCAGCTCTTGATCTTGGTAGGACATTAGCTGCGAGGGGTATTCCTTTGATTTCTGGAGGGGGTAGTCTTGGGTTAATGGGGTGTGTGTCGACAGCTGCATCCCTAGGAGGGAGCAAAGTTCTCGGCATTATCCCTAAACCATTAGTTGTACGAGATATCGTAGGCAACAAAATCGGGGAAGAGTTACAGGTCTCTAGCATGCATGAGCGTATTGCACATATGGTCATTAAATCTGATGCATTTATAGCTTTGCCCGGTGGTTATGGTACATTAGAGAAGATATTTCAAATCACCTCTTGGGCACAGCTAAACATCCATCGGAAACCCATTGGTTTGTTAAATGTCAATAATTTTTTTTGATGGTTTGTTGTCTTTTCTTGATCAAGCTGTAGAAAAAAATTTTATCTCACCATCAGCGAGGCAAATCCTTGTTACAGCTTCAACGGCAGGGGAGTTAATTGACAAACTACAAGAATTCGTCTATTCGCCTGATCCAACAACAGCTCGGATTGATTGGTTTGGATAAGGCAATAAGAGGCGTAAACTGGATTTAACGCTCCATCTGTAATCTCTATTAGCTGGTTTGCTTCGTTTTTGTTTACTTTCTTTTTAGTGTGTTTATTTGAGATTTTTCATGTCATTTCTTTTGAGCTTTTTCAGGTCATTTCTTTCGTCCCAGGTAATATTTTCTAATCTCGGTTATTAGAGTGGTGGCTTAAAAAGTTCAAGTTCTCTTGAAACACATTCTGGATCTCTTCAATCCATAATGGCTGAATAAGGAGGCTAACTTCTAAACTTTTTAGACCCATTCTAACTGACTTGTTTTTGTTTGCTGGCTTGTTGGACTTTGTTATTTTATGAGTAAGTTAGTTTTGTGTAATTTAGAGTTATTGTGTGTTTTTGTCTTTATCAGTTTCGATTCGAAAAAAAAAACATTGTGGAAAAACCTGAGAATGGCAGAATATGGGGTTTCCTTAACTCTTGAAACGCATTCTCTCTAAATAAATCTGTAGTTTGTTTATTTTATGTTGTTTGAAGTGTCTTGTTTCTTGTTTTGTTATTTCATAATAAAGGTATATAGGCTGGAAACCTTAAGTCTGCGGGCTACTGGTCCTAAGGATTGTTGAAATATACAATCTTGACTCAGGTGTAACAACGCCACGTACCTCTTTTCTTGCATTTTGTGGGTCGATGATAAGATAATGATTGAATTAAGAATAACTCTTGGAAAATGATAAATGATGCATGGATCTGTGTGCTTGAAATGTTTATTGGTTTTCGCTTTATCTTTGATTCCTTGTACAACATTGAGCACTGAGCTATTATCACTGAGTTATTTGTTTACTTAGAGAAGGTTTATGTAATTTAAGTGTTTCTTCAGATTTCAATGAATTCTAGAACTTGTTTGATGGTCACTCGAGGCGAAATCCTAGACTGTGCAACATTAGGGAAATGATTTAGGCCATCTTTGGACCGTTTGAGCCTTAATAGCCAACATTGACTGAAATTGATCCCAAGTTACCCCTTTGAGCCTCTATAAGCCTTTTTCTTTGTTAACTCACTAAAAGATTTCCTAACCTCAAATGAATTTGTTCCAAATAGTTTATCCCTTACCTATGAGCATGTAGATCATTCACAATTAAAATTTGAGCTATGTTCTGGTTTTGGGAAGTTAGAGGAGGTTGGGATGTGTCATG
The DNA here is from genome assembly GCA_013180625.2 of Boswellia sacra. Lineage (NCBI taxonomy): Eukaryota > Viridiplantae > Streptophyta > Magnoliopsida > Sapindales > Burseraceae > Boswellia > Boswellia sacra. The sequence goes on from SNVD02008703.1 coordinate 19,736, forward strand.
AGCAATGCAAGTGAGTTCTTTTGTGTTAGAAAAAAAAAAGAAAAAAGTCAATCTGTACTTATTGTCCACATAGCCAATCTGTACTTATTGTCCACAAACTTATACATTGGGGACAATGTGTTGTTTAAGTGTGGGGGAGGGGAAATGTAATAAAAAAAGAAAAAAAGAAAAAAAAAAGAGAACAAAAGAAGAAGAATAAGAGATCTATGCCCTTAAGTGTTCTTAAAAAGAATGAAACAACAAAGTGTGGGGGTGTAGTTTTCTTTTGTTTTCTGCAAAAAAAAAAAAAAAAAAAAAAGATTGAGTGTTCTAAATAAGTTTGGGGGAGTAACCTGGTGAATTGAAATGAAGTTGTGTTATAGGGTTGAGCTCTACATAGTCTTGAATGATTTATGTGTTTGTGGGTGATTTGAGCCAAATTATTATCCTTTATCATACCTTCACCCAAGCCAAACGTTACAAGCTTAATAAAGCCCTACTTGATCCTTAGTATTGTGCTTGTCTACATTAGTGGAGAGTGACTTGAAAAGCAAGCCTATGGAGTTCATTTATACGCACATCTTCACTATTAAATATGATTCATTTTTAAGCATAAACTCATCCGGGTTACAAGTGATTAGGTGAGAATGGCTCTACACACACACACTTGAGGAATTGAAGTGAAGCGAAACTAATCTTTGAGATAAAATTCTTGATCAAGTGCATTATTTTGAAGTTTTCCTTGGGTTATAATTAAGTACAATCTTTGAGGCCTATTTGCAAGTTGAAGCATTTGTGTGTTTTAATTTTTCTTTGATTCTGTTTCGGTTTAGTTTTGTTTCGTATCTTTTAGTTGCTCGAGGACTAGCAAAGTCTAAGTGTGGGGGAATTTGATAGGTGTCTATTTATGTATTACTTTTATATCAATTCGTCCATGTTTCTTTGCTATATTCCTTGGTATTTTTATGTTTTTGTGTGGTTTTGATGTTTGTAGGAGTTTTGGAGCAACTTGCACAAAAATGGAGTAAAACCCTTCATTTTCACCTCTGCTAGTCAGTGATCTTCTCGGATTTAATTGTATTGATATACAATGAACCCGACGACATATTATATACCGTTGGAAAGACTCTCGAAGTCTATTTTCTGGAGAAATTTACGGTTTATAAATCCATTCAGTGTACCAAAAGTTGTAATCAAAACAGTGTGAGATGTATAGAAATATAATTCCACAAGTCACTATAGCATGTAGAATACGGGGCACTGTAGCAATTCACTGTAGCAGAGTATTTAAACACATTTTAGGGTTTTATTTTGATAACTTGAAGAGGGGAGAACGTGGAGGAGGCTGCATCTTTGGATTTCTCTCATCTCTTGGAGTTCTTGAAGGAGATTGAAGGCTTGGAAAGAGGAAGAACTACAATCTTGAGAGATTTTCATCAAATTTGCTAAGTTTTCCCTTTCCCTTCCATTTTCTGGAATGTCTCCATATTGTATTGTATTTGTATTGTTTCTGAATATGTGTAACTAAATCTGAATTGGTTGAGGGTGATTTCAAAGCCCTTGATATGGTTTTTGTGAGTTGATTGTGCAAGGAATTGTTATCCAATTCTCTAATTGAAGTTGCTTGTATTTTCTCATGTTTAATGCTTATGATTGCTTGCTGGATTGTATTTGAGTGGCCAACTGAATATAATCTGGATATTGTCTATTGCTAGACTAGAAATCTTGATCCGTAATTGTCTTGAATTTCTAATCATTAGTAGCAAATTTGTGATCAGAGATTGCAATTGGAGAATATAACCTAAGTTAAATAATCCGAGCTTGTGTGTTTATTGCTTAGATCAACCTGTCTTTCTTTTCTAATGCATCCATTGAATTAAATTTAGAGAGCTTGTTCTAGGTTGTTTAATGGATAGAGATTAAATAAAGAGCCTGTTTTATTTAATAACAAAGTAAGGAAAGATTGGGATAACAGAGCTTGTTGTTATCTACGGTTGATAACTTCAATGCTGTAATTGGATGACAATTCTACGATTAATTCGCAAATCCATATCTTGTGGTAGAGAATGATCCCTTAACCAGATTTCTCTCATGATTTTTCATTCGAATTAACTTTCTGTTTTGTTATTCTTCGTTTGCATTATTATTTCACTTAGTTAATCAATCAACAAAACCCCCCATTTACTCTGTTTTTGCTTTCGAATAACAAATTTAATTAGAGTCAATCCTCGTGGGAACGATATCTTACTCATCACTTTATTACTTGTGTGACTAGTATACTTGCTAGTTTCGAACGCATCATTCTGTTTTTTATTCTAAGTTGCGTCACATCACTAATTTTGCATATATGCTTGGTAAGACTTTTACTGATGTAAAAATAGTTAGTAAGATTATTAGGTCTATTTCTGATAAATTTCAACCAAAAATTTTTTCCATTGAAGAACTGAAAAATACTGATGAAATGAGGGTTGATGAATTGATTAGCATTCTTCAAAACTTTGAGATTAATCATAGTGCGAGGAAGCAAAAGGGAAATGGCATTACATGCAATGTTAAAACTAAAAAAATCTGATGATGAATGTAATGATGAGCTTGATGAAACTGATTCAAAACAGATTGCTTTTCTAACAAAAAATTATGTCAAGTTTATGAAAAAGAATTTAAGGAAAAAGAATCAATAGAAGCCTTCAAACTCAAATGAATACGAGTTCAGAAAATTTAGCAAGGAGAATGACAAGAAGAAATCAAAGCAACCAGACAAGAAAGGACATATTCAGTGTTATAAGTGTTCTGGTTATGGGCATATTCAATCTGAATGTGCCAATCTAAAAAAGAATAATAAAGGCTTGACAGCTGCTTGGAGTGATGATTCTAAAATAGATTCAGAAGATCAATAATGCATGAGTAATTTTGTTGCATTTACAGCATCTGCAACTGATAAAGGGAAAGTTATTATGTCAAGCATAGCAGAACAGTGTAGAAATGATTATGAACATTCAAATATAGAAGATGATCTAGAATACTGCAAGGAGATGCAAGAAACTTACAATGCACTTTATGGTGAATGACTTAGTTAGAAAAAAGAAATCAAAGTTTTGAAGAAGAAGATTGAAGTGCTGAAATATGAAAAATCTTATGTTGAAAACTGCATCACATAACTAAAGCTTGCTTTGACAAACAAAACGACACATATTGATAAAATTATAGTAGAACTAGTTGAGAGTAAAAGGTGTATCAATAAACTCATAATTGGGTCAGCAAAACTTGATCAGGTTTTGAGTCTTGGAAGACACAATTCTAACAAACATGGCTTGAGGTATTCAGAAGGTAATGTTGCATCCTTATCAATAATAGTATTTGTGAAAGCTTCAACATCAGGTAAAAATTCTAAACCTAGCTTCAAAAGGTCAAGTCCTAGTTCAAAAATCAATGAAGTGTTTGTTTCCCATTTAAGCTCTTTTAAATCTAGTCCTAAAAAGGTATGGAATTTCATTCCAGCATGTCATTTTTGTGGTGTCAAAGGGCATATTAAACCTAGGTGTTTTAAATTGTTGAGTCTTTTGCATAAAAGGTCAAAACAGTTTAAGCAGTCACCTAAGACGTAACTGTAGTGGGCTAAGAAAGAACGCACAGTTTGTAATGTTGCTTTTACTACATTTAAGCATTCTTCTAACAATTTGATGGTATTTTGGCAGTGACTGTTCCAGGCATATGACTGGAAATAGACAGTTTTTGAAAGATTTTGAATCATGCAGGTAAAGAAATGTCACTTTCGGTGATGGAGCAAAGAGTAAGATCATTGGTAAAGGCACTTCGAATGTCAAAGGCCTACTTGAATTTCAAAATGTTTTGCTAGTTGAAGGTTTAAAAGCTAAACTAATTAGTGTTAGTTGGATATGTGATGACAAATATGTTGTTAATTTTTCACAAGACAAATGCATGGTTTTAGACAATATTGGTAAATGCATTTTAGAAGGAAATAGATCTTCGGACAAATGTTATTTGGCAAGAAATGCATTTAATGCTAGGATCTCAAACTTAGAATTGTGTCATAAAAAATTAGGATACTTAAATTACAAATACTTGGTTAAATTAACTAAGTTATGTGTTGTTAAAGATGTTCCTAAACTTAATGACAAAATCAATGGAATTTGTGGACCATGCCAATTGGGAAAACAAATTAGAGGTGCATACAAATCAGTCTTACATTCACATAGATCTTATAGATCCCATGCAAATTGAAAGCATTTTTGCTAAGAGATACATATTTTTTTGTGTGAATTATTTCTCTAGATATACTTGGGTTGATTTTATTAGAGAACAATCTAACACTTTTGAAGCTTTTAGGATCTTTGTGTTAAGCTTTGAAATGAGCAAAACAGACACATTGGCAGGATAGTGATAAGGAGTGATCATGGCAAGGAGTTTGAAAATCTTAGCCATGCTGATTTTTGTAAAAATCATGGAATTGAAAATAAATTTTCAGCTCCCAAAACATCGGAGTAGAATGTCATGTGGAAAGGAAAAACAGGACACTTCAAGAGATTGCTAGAGTGATGCTCAATAGCAAAAAGTTGACCAAAAGTCTATGCACTAAAGTAATAAGCATTAATTGTTATATTTCAAACAGAGTTTTTCTAAGACCTGGCACCACCCAGACACCTTATGAGATTCTAAAAGATAGAAAACCTAATTTGAAATATTTTCATGCCTTTGGATACAGGTGTTACATCTTAAATGACAGAAGTAGTTAGGGAAACTAGATTCAAAAAGTGATGAAGTAGTTTTCGTCGGATATGCACAGAATAGCAAGGCTTTTTGAGTCTATAATCTTCAAATTGAGTCCACAATGGAATCTACAAATATAGTATTTGATGACCTCGACGATTATGCAAAGTACTCTCACGAAGAAAGCATAACCACCTTCTCAAAAGATGCAAAAAGTCCAGTACCAGATAGCAATAGCAACAAAGAAGATTTGGTTATGAACAAGGAAACAACTATTGTTACACCAGACACAACAACCTCATTTGATAGAACAAATATGGATAGAATCTCAATAAAAAATGAAGATGAAAGAAAAGATCCACCCTCTTGGATACAAAAAGCACATCCAACAAGCTCAATTATTGGAAGCCCAGACGAAGTACTGAAGACTAGGAGCAAGGTAAGAAATTAGGTAATATTTGCATGTTATATTTCGTTATTTGAGTCAAAAAATGTGAAAGAAGCTTTAATAGAGGATGTTTGGGTTCAGGCTACGCAAGATGAAGTTAATCAGTTTAAAAGGAATGAAGTATGGGAATTAGTTTCTACGCCACAAAAGACAAATATCATTGGAACTAAATGGATATTCGAAAACAAAATTGATGAAAGTGGTCAAGTCATAAGAAATAAAGCTATGCTAGCAGAAGAAGGTTACACATAAGTAGAAGGCATAGACTTTGATGAAACCTTTGCACCAGTAGCTAGACTTCAGTCAATCAGATTATTACTTGCAATTGCCTGCTTGCTTGATTTTTAATTGTATCAAATGGATGTTAAAATAGCCTTTTTAAATAGTATCTCAATGAAAAGGCTTTTGTTGAACAACCTGAAGGATTTGAAGATCCTAAACACCCTCATTTTGTGTACAAATTGCATAAAGCTTTGTGTGGCTTGAAACAAGCTCATAGAGCTTGGTATGAAAGGTTGACAAACTTTTTGATCAAGAGAGGTTATTATAGGAGCAGCAATGATAAGACTTTATTTATCAAACATGTATCTAGTTATTTTAATGTTGCTCAAGTATATCTAGATGACACTATGTTTGGATCAACTAACAAAAGCAAAACTGATGAGTTTGTTAAGTTGATGCAGGAAGAGTTTCATATGACATGGTAGGAGAATTAAATTTCTTCCTTGGATTGTAGGTTAAACAGATGCATGATGGGATATTCATATCTCAATTAAAATATGCTAAAAACCTTGTAAAGAAATTTGGACTTGCGAATGCAAAATTTTAAGCAAATCCTAAGAATCATACCTGGCAACAACAAAAAGAATCATCAAGTATGTACATAAAACTTATGATTATGGGACATGGTTTTATAAAGATACAAGTGATTGCCCTGCATGGTTTAGTGATGATGAATGGGAAATGCAAATGACAGTGAGAGCACATGAGGTGGATGTTTTTATCTTTCTAATAACTTAGTTTCTTGGCATAATAAAAAGAAAAATTCCATCTCTTTGTCTACTGCAGAGGTTGAATATATAGCGACGGGGAGTTGTTGTACACAACTACTTTGGATGAAGCAAATGCTAAATGATTATGGTACTGAACAAAATTTTATAACTATGTTTTGTGATAATACTAGTGCTATAAATATTTTCAAAAATCCAGTTTAACATTCTAGAAAAAAACACATTGACATAAGATACCATTATAAAAGGGAGCTTGTAGAGTCTAAGATGATACACATCGAACACATCTCCACTGATAAACAATTGTCTGACCTATTCACTAAGGCATTGAATGCAACAAGATTTGACAATCTAAGATAGGCTTTAGGCATATGTCAGTTTTCTGAATAAGCATTGCTATCTGTTATATTAATTATATCTATAATATCATAAGTTTTCTTCCAATCAAGCATGTGTAAGCTGTAATGCAAAGTTCTGTAAATATTAAGGTACTGGTTAAAAATGAAAAATGCAGATAGGGCTACCAATATATGATGTGTGAAAGCCATCATTAAAAGTAACCTCAAGGTATCTAAGAAATATGTTGAGGTCACCTACTCAAATGGAAAGGGCTATCTGTAGACACTGAATTTTGAGGCTTGATGATGAAATGAAGATTAATTTCAAGCAAAGAAAATGTCCTTTAGGGCCAAGAAGAGAAAAGTGACAAGGAGTTGATGAAGAGCCTTGAAAACTGACATGTGATTTTGAAAAATCAAAAAAAAAAATCTAGGAGAAGTCTGATTATGGATCATATATTGTTATGAAGCCATGGATGTCTATTTTTTTGTAAAAATTTATAGATTACAACTTGGAGTTGAATGTAAGAAGTTATGTGCAATTAAAGGAATAAAGGTCTGAAGGGACTACATCGAAGGATGATAAAAAAGGAAGGGGTCGAATGGATATTGACTGGCCGACCATCAAACAGCCGCTTGACCGAACTTGGGAATTAGGCCAAAAATCTTAGGAAAAGAGACATGACCTCATGTGTATGGGAGGAAAAAGGTTGGAAGGCTGAAAGCGTGTCTATGCCCTTGTATGAGCATGCATCATATCATGCATGCAAGCATGCATGCATGTCATTAACACCTTTATTTTGCTCCCATCATAGCTTGGGTTAGATGAGATGGTTGTTCGACAAGGCAAGAGGAATCAATTAACGAAATGGCCATGCCCAACAACAACAATGCTGAATGGCCCAGTTGAGAGCTGACATGATCACACTCTATCAACAAATGGCCCAACTGATTAAAGCACTCCGAAATGAGCCTCACAGCATGAATCAACTGCCACTCAAGGGTAATGGTGACGATGATGTTGAAATTAGCCAAGGTAGAAATAAGGATAAAAGCCTAGTCAACTAAAAAGAACCGAATCGATTAGGCAGTTAGGCAAGGAGATGGAGAAAGTCCAATCCCTCTTGAAGAAAAAGAGGTTGAACGGGGTCAAAGACCTAGATGGCATCTTGCATATGGGAGACCAAGATTTGTCTTCAAAGTTTCACTTGCCAAACTTGCCCAAGTTCAACGGAAAGGGGAATCCCAAGACACATTTGAGATAGTATGCAGCCATCACGGCCATTACTCCTTTAATGAAGGAGCACGTACTAAAATATTTTATGCTATCCTTAGAAGATGATGCGATAGCATGGTATCATGACCTTCTGAAGAGAGTTCGAGGAGATAGGGAGGAACTTTCTCAATAATATGTGGAAAAGTACTACCACAATACCCAATCAGGGCTAACGTTGAGGGATTTGGAGACAACGAGACAAAAACCCAACGAGACTTTTTTAGAGTACCTAGTTCGTTGGAGGGCTAAGGCAATCAAAATGACCTTTAGGCCTACCAATAAGGACCAGGTTCGCATAGTGATTAAGATAGCCCATAGTTTCATGAATGATAGGCTAGCAGGCTTCCCTATCAAAACGTTTTAAGACTTCTATGATTCAGGCATCGAAATAAAGAATTAGAGTCCAAACAAAATAGAAGCAACCATGGCTACCCTCGAAGAAGTCAAAGGAAGCATCACCAATCTAGTGGGCCCAGCACGAAGCATATAGAGGTGAAGGCAGTTACCCCACAAATAAGATTCAATCATTTAGGAAGGCCACTTTCCAAAATCTTTGGAAGTTTGAGAGCTAAAGGAATCTTACAACCATTGCCACCAAGAGAGCTTCCAAATCCACCACCAAAGAATTGGAGGCACCATGAGAAATGCAAATTCCATCAAGTGATTGGTCACAAAACAAATGATTGCACTCGCCTTCTCCATGAGATCCAAGATTTGATCGACAAGGGCCAGATTTTTGACCCCCAAGACATGTGAGCCCAACACAAGGAGCAACTCATTACCCAATTACATTCAGCTACCTCCTCCGTCCACCAACATGATTGGATCAGGCTTGACTCAGGAGCAAGCCATTAACTCTTTTGAGGAGAGTAGATCGAGTAAGGCTGAGAGAGAAAAAGAGAAGGGAGAAATCAAAGCTTGAACACGCCACTAGAATGGCGGTCTGGAAGAAAAGGCCCAAGGTTTGAGAACCCAAAGAAGAAGGGCCCATAGAGATCATTGAGAGGGTGGAAGATAAGCCCTTTCCTTTAATAGCCAAGATTCACACCAACAAAGGTGGATGGACTAACATTATAGTAAAGGGAGTCAAGCAAAGCTTAGAACCCAAACATGTGAATCTTAGTGACCAAGAAGAGGAAAAACCATGAGAAGAATAAGGAGTTAAAATGACACCTATCAAGAAGAAGCCCACCCCGCCAAACTCCTTTGCCAAGAAGTGGATGGCTAGAAAAGGCCCATCACCTAGGAAACTCAAGGTGCAAAAGGGTAGTGTAGCTAGGAAAGGGAAGCGAGGTGAGAGTCTTGTGAGAAGGGAGAGTTTGCCTAGAAGATGTAAGAAAGTGAGAGTTATGGGGATTTGGGATGATATTTGTAAAGTCAAGACCCTTCAAAACTTTTGGGCTGACTTTAGTAGTGATGAAGAAGAAGAGGAGAGGGTCAAGGAAGAAAAATATGAGGGAGAAACACTCAAGGGTGTTAAAGGAAATGTCCAATGAGTGACGAGGAGTGGTAGATTTTACTGTGACAAAGAAAAGGAGAAACCAATTGAGAATACAGTTAAGTAAGGCAAAGAATTTGCCAAGGAAGAAACCAAAGAAGAAGATGATCAAGTGATCAAACAACTGAAGAAGACTCGACGACTCAAGCGGATGTTAGCATTTGGGATTTGCTTATATCATCCAAAAAGCATGGAGAAGCCATGGTTAAGGCTTTGGCAGAGGTGGAGATATCAATGGCTACCATTACTATTGAAATATTGACCACCTTTACTAGAAAAGAACCCAACAAGGTAAAAAAGAGAGGTGAAATCACCTTTAGTAATGAAGATCTATCATTTGAAGGGAGAAATCATAACAAGTCATTGTTTATCACAGTAGAGATTGGTGGGAAAATATCTCCTTACATTATCGTGGATGATGGTTCCGCCATTAATATTGTGTCAATAAAGATATCGCACAAATATAGGATCAATGAAGACAAACTTGAGCCTTGTGAGATGGGGATTAGGGCTTACGATAACTCAAAGAGGAGTCCTATCAGGATTTTGAAAGCCTTAGTGAAGATTGGGCCAATTGAAGTTATGACAAAATTCATAGTCCTTTACATTCTAGTCATATTTGTTACCTTATTAGGACGAGCATGGTTCCATCCCCTTGGTGGGGTTCATTCCACCTTACATCAAAAGATTTGATTTAACATAGATGGGGGGAAACCATTCATGCAACCTCAACTATTACACCAGTTGCTTTGAGTATGAAGGTTGGAGAAATACCTTGCATGGGTGGCTTCCAAGCAGCCATGATTGACGAAGTCAGCCCAATTATAGCTGGAATAATGAAAAAACAAGGGTATTTGCTAGGAACTAGGCTTGGGAGGAATGGATGTGGTTTACCATCCTACCTAGATTTCAAATGTCAGTTTTCTATAAGAGGATTGGACTATGAATCAAAAAGGGAGGAAGATGACTTTGATCCTAAGAAAGGGGGATTTATCAAGTTTGTTAAAGCCCAAGATACAAAGTATGTTGGACTACTGAACCATGGGTTTTCAAAGGAATGTTGAAGCCCGGATTTGAGATCTTTAAAGATATCTTTTAGGTGGGAGTTTCCAAGGAGAATGATTCGATTGGAGAAATGGAGAATATGACCACCAAGGAGGAGAAGCCTCAAGAACAAGCATCGCCAATGGACCCGTCAATCGACCTTGCTGCTTTCATTGAAGAAGGAATAAAAAATGTATCTTATGAAGATGTGTTTGTCCCCAGCCTCTTTGAAGGAGAGTAGAACATTGTTTGTGTTTCAAAGTTTAATGCAATGAAAAATAATTTTGCTTATTTGTTTGACGTCTATCCCAATGGTGTTGTGCATCATAATTTATATTTCACTAGTATATTTGACGTCTATACCATTCAAACTCATGACATTAATCTTGTTACAATAAGAAAACCTAAGAACATATGCATTGCACTTGACACAACTCTTGAAAAGAGAGAGAAATTTGAAAAAATTATTAAAGAAGTACGAAGAAGTCTATGCCTAGTCCTATAACGACATGCTTGTAATTGACAGAAGCATCATTGAGCATACAATTCCAACTTATCCGTATGTGAAGGCTGTTAAGCAGAAACTAAGAAGGATGAGACCAGAGTGGGCTCAAAAAATTAAAGAGGAAGTCTTCAAACAAATTGAAGCCAAGTTTTTAGAAGTGGTGAAATATCCATAATGGTTAGCCAATATCGTACTAGTACCGAAGAAGGATGGAAAGGTCCAAATGTGTATGGATTATCGAGACTTGAACAAGGCCTCACCAAAGGATGATTTCCCTTTGCCTCACAATGTGTTGGTGGATAATATTGTTGCCAGTGTGATGTTCTCTTTTGTAGATGGATTTTTTTGTTACAATCAAATAATGATGGCCAATGAAGATAAGATGAAAACGACCTTCATTACAGAATAGGGAACATATTGCTACAAAGTGATGCCCTTCGGATTGAAGAATGCAAGGGCCACTACCAATGAATGGCAACGACATTATTTCATGGCATGATGCATAAGAAGATAGAAGTTTATGTGGATGACATGATGGTGAAATCTGAGACTCGAGAGGGTCACTTTGAGGCCTTAGACAAATTCTGATAAAGGGTGAAGAAATACAAGCTGCAACTAAATTCGAAGAAGTGTGTCTTCAGAGTTACTTCAGGGAAGCTTTTTGGATTTGTAGTTGGTAAAAAGGAAATAGAAGTAGATCCAGACAAGATTAAAGGCGTTAAAAGAATGTAATCACCCAAGATCGAAAAAGAAGTTTGAGGGCTTCTAGGGAAGATCCAATACATCAGTCGGTTCATCTCTAAACTGACAACCATTTGTGCAACGTTCTTTAGGCTTTTGAAGAAAGATCAGCTGATAAAGTGGAATGATCAGTGTCAAGAGGAATTCAAGAGGATTAAGAAGTATTTACAAAATCCACCAGTTTTGAGACCATCAAAACATGGTAAAAATTTAATTATTTACTTGGTTCTTGAGGAAGAGGCCATCAGTGTTATGATAGCATAAGAAGACGAGAATGGTGTAGGGCATGCCATCTATTATCTCAGTAAAAAGATGCTATCGTACGAGATGAAGTATAGCTACATAGGGAAAACGTGCTTGGCCATGGTTTGGCTTTGAAAGAAATTAACGAGTGATCATGGCAAAGGGAAGTTAGCAAGATGGCTAGTATAGTTTTCGGAATCCAACATTGAATATGTTACCAAGAAGGTGGTAAAGGGAACAATAGTAGCAAAATTCTTGGCTACAAACTCGGTCAATGATGATAAATTGTGGGAGTTGGACTTCCCAAATGAACATCTGGGATGAATTTCGGTAGTGGGATGGAGGATGTTGTTTGATGGAGATGCTAATCGCAAAGGTGCTAGAATAGGAGTTATTCTAGTGTCACCTACTAAAGAAGTCATTCTATTTGCATAGAAATTGGAGTTTAGAGTCACCAATAATATGGCCAGATATGAAGCCTGTGCCGTTGGTTTAGAAATTATGATTGCCATAGGTATAGATGAAGTAGAAGTGTCGGGATATTCTAAACTAGTCATCTCTCAAGCCAATGAAGATTGGGATCTACTAGAGGGGAAGTTGAGATCTTACCTTGAACACATCAGAAGATTGATCAGGAGGTTTAAGCAGTGCACCTTCACCCATCTTCCTTGAAGTGAGAATCAGATGGTTGATGCATTGGCTTCATTGGCATCAGTTTGGGTGAGCACACATGAATTATTAGTGAGACCAATAGTGAGATCACAAGCATGGGGTCCTTTTTATGTGGAACCTTATGTAATGGAAATTGAAGTGGACGAGAAGCTATGGTTCTATGATTTGAAGAGATATTTGGAAGAGAGGATTTTCCTTGATAAGGCCAATGAGAAAGATGGGGTTGTATTACAAAAGTTGGCCCAGCAATTTACTTGTCATCAAGGGGTATTGTATAAGAAAATGTCGGAAAGAATGCAACTAAGGTGTTGATGACAAAGAAGCAAGAAGAGTTATGGAAGAAATCTATAGTGGTGTATGTAGGCCACACATGAATGGGCTAGTGCTTACAAAGAAGATTATGAGGCAAGGCTTTTATAGGCTAACCATGGAGACAGACTGTGCTCAATATGTGAAAAAGTGTATTTAATGTCTAATCAATGGAAATTTGATTCACTAGCCACGTTTGGAACTATAAGGGATGACTGCACTTTGGCTCTTTGTTGCGTAGGGCATTGACATTATACGTGAAATAAGGCTATCAGCTTGTGGTGGTGGCAATTGACTACTTCACCAAATAAATAGAAGCTGAGCCCTATAGTAAGTTAGGGGCAAAGTCGATGGCAAAATTTATCAAGAAAAACGTAATATGTAGATTTTGATTACCACATCACGTCGTGACTGACAATGAGGTTCATTTTCAGGCAAAAACTAAAGCCTTATTCTAGAAATATGGAATTAAATACCATAAGTTGTCTCCTTACAGGCTGCAAGCCAATAAAAACATCAAGAAGATATTGGCCAAGGTGGTACAGACATATAAAGATTGGGCAGAGAAGTTGTTGTTCGTGTTATGGGGCTATAGAACAACATCTAGAAGTTCGATAAGCATGACACCCTTCTTGTTGGTATATAGTTCAAAAATGATCCTACCAATTAAAATAGAAATGAAATTAGCGAGAGTTCTAATTAAAGGAGAAGCTCCTAAGTAGGAGTGGATTCGTAACAGACAGGAACAATTGGCCTTGATCGATCAACAAAGAATGAAGGCTCGATACCGCATGCAATTATACCCGAAACGGGTTGCTCGAGCCTTTAACAAAAGAATAAAGGCAAAGAAGTTCAAACAAGGAGAATTCGTATTTAAGCACGCAAGGCCGGTTGTATTTGATATGAGAGGGAAGTTCAAACCCAGCTGGAAGGGTCCATTCATCGTGACGAAGGTCATGTTCTATGATGCCATCAATATATCATACATGGAAGGGAATAAGTTTACTGATCCCTTTAACATGGACAGGATGAAGAAATATTATATATTAGAAAAAGAGTTAGAGGAAAAATAATTAATCAGAAAGCCATAAATGGCTGTTAATGGTAGGAACTATTTCACTGTTCACATGTTATCCGAAGAACAAAAGATTTTACTTTTATTAATGAAATAATATTGTTTGGAAACAAATATGCATATTGAAAATCTTATTATTTTGCTTAATAACAGAAGGAAAACATCAAACATCTAAGTTGATCAAGAAACTAGCAATGTCGCCTCTGCCTCTTCGATGGACTGCGAATAGGCTCATTGTATCGCTCACGGCACCGTCTAGCTCGAATGTTAGGATCAAGAATGGAAGCCTAAAAGGTCACCCCATCCTTGTATCAGTCGTATGTCTCGAAACGAGCAAAATGTGCTAGATGGAATAGATTACTCTCAATGGTGCACTATGGCCAAAAATCTTGCACATGCTCCAAGAAACGAGCAAAACGTGCTAGATCAAAAGCATTTGGTAAATCCACAGTCCTTTGCTTCTAGCCATACTGTCAACATAATCTAGCAGGATCATAGAAAGAACTACGGGTAAAACCTGCTAGAGGCACGTATGTGATATATGTCCCTATTGTCACATGCTCTAACCTCCACCATGGATAGTGCCAGCGTATCTGAGTACCAGGGATGGCTTGAAGTCAATCAATCCAAGAGGAATGTCTTATGAGCCTCCTCCTCATAAGAAGCCGAGGGCTATAACGAGAAATGTTTCCATCAGAGGTGCTAGCATAGACAATCTCTCTTGTAAACAAATCTGAGAAAAAAGAAATAAAAAAGGCCTCTTAAGTTGAAAACCTGAAAAGGGCACCTCAGGTAAAAGTTAGGGCAAGCTTGCAAAGTCAAAAACCTAGAAAAGGGTGGTTTAGGCAAAAATTAGAATATATAAAAACAAAAAAGAAAAAGAATGAAAATGAAATGAGATGAATCACGAAGGAAGAACTTAAAGAAGTAGAAGACTGCCACCAAGCTATCAACTTGGGTCAACCCAGCTTGGTCTAATCTGATCAATGTCTCCACCAAAATCAAGGGAACAGTTGTGAAACTGAAACCCATATGAGGAATAATGGTCACAAAATAAGGATCTTCGAGACCGTCTGGTAAGACCATTAGGAATTGTATAAGAAGGTAGAATTGAAGAAGGGAAAGACAACTAGATGAAGTCCTGTCCATCATTTCGAGCAAAGGCATGATGGAAGATAATATTACTATACCGCCTCTGGTGTGAATACTTATGGTGGAAATCGAGAAGTAAAAAAAGTGGGCTAGATCAAATGCTGATAGTGTATGGATAGCAGGAAGCATGAGGCTCTCATAATTGGATGGGTGATGACCAAGTACAGCGAAGAATTCCTCATACAGAGGGCAAAGCTCTTGCCCATTGAAATAGAAGACGTGATCGTGAGGACCCCAGATGGTGGTACAGTCCTTAAGAAAAGGAATTTCAAATGATAGAGACCAACAGGCTCGAGTCATTTCCAGTCCTCATCCTTTAAAGGCCTTAGAAGAGGATGGAAAATATGGAGAGAAGCTTCAGACATGATGAATGGAGCAAAGAGGCGTTGAAAAAAAGGAAAAGAAGTCTCAAAAAATAAGAGAAAAGGTGCAAAGGAGTGACAAGAAGGAGCCGCACTTAAATATAGCACAAAACAAGATAAAAAAGGAAGGAATGTTGGAGAGCCACTGGCCGACCATTTGACTACTAGTCGATTATTGCATGACAATCGCCTGGCTATCCAATAGCTGCCCTGTCATTTACTGGCTGACTGATGACTATTAAGGCTAAATAGCCTATTTGCCCGCCTCTCGCATGATTCTTCGACTTTCGAAATGCATACTGATAAGCTATTTCGAGCATATGACTTCTAGATTTTCTAGTTTTATTCAAAATTAAATAAATGATGACATAGAAATGAATTTGAACAAATTTGGATGTAAATTTAGTGCAATTCGCAAAGTATATCGAATCAAAATTAGAAAATTTTCACTGAAGTTTCTGAAAATTGTTTACATTTATTATACAAGTTCATACATGGATGCAAAATGATCAAATAAAGTCTTGATAGAAGCCAATGGTGATACTCATCACTCATCACCATCATTATCAATGTCAAAAGAGAAAGCAGCAACCTAAACCTCGAGGTGCTTGATCTCTCATTCAGACGAGTAACTTATTGACAACCCTCCTAACCAAGTAAAAGAATCATATAGTTAGAAAAACTACTAAGATAGAAATCATGCATACATGAAGCATAAGAGGGTACTTCACCTGATACTGATGAGACATCTAGAAAGCATATCCATGGGAAGCTACCTGCATGCGAAAAACCCGTTCCATGGAAGATCATGGCATCTGCATCACACTGCATTTTTATTAATGATAAATGATAGGAAATTTGAGAGGTGAACAGTCAGAAGACTTACCAAAGTGGTATCCTGTGGAACGAAGGGAACAGGCATTGACACATCCGAAAAAGGATTATCTCCCAAGTATAGGAATGTCGAAATAATAAACCCGGTGAGACCGAGGTTGATCCACAAGGAAGGGGTTTAGCGCTACAAACTATAAGGTAAGCAAATATGATATGAATAATTAAAATGAATGACAAGATGATATTAACAATAAAAGCAAGATGATAAGTGATATAACGGATCTTTCAAATGTAATCAAGAATAAGAGGCGGTTAAACCATTCATGGGAGTAAAGGAACAATTTAATAAGTAATAAACAAGAATACTTAAAATACACAAATAAGAGAAATTGACACAATAATAATGAAAGCTAAGGTTAGGGGATCCATCTTTGATATATCAAATAAGGACAAGTAGCCCATTTTAGTTATATAAATTATATTTGTTTCGTTACTAATATTTATACCACTACTTATAAATGGGTTCAAGCATCCAATGTGTCAATTACCATATGTCTACAATAAATCAAGGCTCCTAACTAGATTTGTGTCAGTAAGGAAGAACCATACGACATCTAGAAAGGATCCAAGCATTTGATGTGCCAATGACTATCAACAATGGATCAAGACCTCCACTTTACGAGTCGTGTCAAGATTGATTGAGAAAATAAATATAAATCATATAAAATAAATAACACAAGATTATGATTATTAAGCACATATCAAAGGGTTTGAGAATCCTTATTCTCATATCAAGGGTTTCACCCTTTTACCTTAGCAAGAGAGAATTTAGCAAAACATTATAAAAGAGAGAAAATAAATTGCAAAAAGAAAATTCGTGAATAACATTAAAACACAAGAGAGAAAAACACAATGACAAGAGATCCCAGCCAAGGCCAAGATGTCCTAATGCGTCACAAGGCACCTCTATTTATAGATACATTCAGAGGCAAACTTGTCAAATTACAAAGGAACATTTGTCAAATATTTTGTTGACAATTGGGATAATTAGGTGAACCAAATTTGACCACCGATTTTGACATTGAATTATTGAGAATTTTAATCACATGTCTCGATGAAAGTTGTAGATATTTCTATCAGCTTTCTAGAACATCTTGATTCATATGATTTAGATACGTATATCAAAAGATATGGTCAAAATACTGAGGCATAGTCAGGCTGGGCCGAAACTACAGATAGGTTATTTCAAGCCCATTTTTGGTCCACTTAGAGCCCGAATTTGATGATGCTTCTAAAATACAATCTTTTACATAATTTAATCAGCTCTCTAAAACATCAAAATTTACGTCATTCTGATCTACAAATAGAAAGTATGCTCATTTTACCAAACCTGCAACAAAACCAAAATTAAGAGAAAATTAATTCTAAAGATGCAAAGACCACAAATATGTTTTAGTTAAGGAATTTAATGACACTATTAATGCAATATGATGAATTAAACTCTTATTCAAGATACATATTTAAGTGCTCATCACACCCCTCAACCAGCTTATTGCTAGTGCCTAGCAATTAAAGCGTTATTATTTTGAAGTGATTTATGGAATTTTGCATCCAAGGTAGTCATTATTGCACTCTCTTTAATTTTATCCAAATAAACAAACTCTCAACCGATTTTTTTTTCAAATGACTCACGTACCCTTCAGTCAAGATATTGACAAACCTTCTTTTTGTGCTTAGTCTACACATGACTATGGGGCTTATTAGAAAGAAGCCATATCTATTATAATATTTGTGAAGCCTAACAACCTTGGGTAGGAGGCATTCATTCATCATTATTTTTATATTTTTTTCTTATCCTTTTTTTTTTTGAAAGAATGCATCTTTAACCCATGTAGCGAGCCTTAGGCTAATGACTCCTAGACCAGTTGTCCTTAAGGCATTAGGTGTTAAGACACCGCTACACATGTAGCGAGCCGATGCCTTATTTTTGCTTAGAAACTTATGGATAATGCAATGTTCAATCCCATTAAGCTTTCTCCTTAATCCATGTAATAAGTTTTGGGCCAATAGCTCACAAACCAGTTGGTGTTAGGGTATTAGGTTTTAAGGCACCCCTTGGGCTTAATTGCTCGAATTAAGGAGGCTACGAGACCAACTCATCCATAATCGCTCTTTTCTTTTTTTTCTTTTTTTCCGAACTTTTCCCTTTATTTTGTTGTTATCCTAAACAGAACAAAAGAATTTAAGTATTAAAACATTTCATTTTGCCACCCACAATCATGCATCGTGGTATGTGTGTGTGTGAAGAAAGGTTTATGAATACTTGCTTAACGAGTATATAAGCACAAAGTTTATTAAATGATAAGGTTATAAGAGTTCATAGATTTGAATAATTCAAAGTGAAATAAATAGGACCTCCTTGTTATAAAATTCAAAAATCAAAACTAAATAATATTAAGTTAGTTAAAATTAGTCTTCAGAAATGCAAAAACAAAACGAGAAATTGGATAGAGTGTATTTCAAGAGTTCAAACTGACCCTCTTTACTCTGCCATTCCTGACCCATAATGCGTCTCAAGAGGGTCTGAACTCCTTACACCGCACTCTGAATCTAATTACTAACTCACTTTTTTTTTTTTTAAAGAAAAAAGAAAATTGAAGACACACCTATGTCTACTATCCTTCCCCCCCAACAAAATGAAACATTATCCTCAATGTTTAAATGTAAAGAGATAAAGTATAGGAGACATTACCTGAAGCTTTTGCTATTCAAGAGAGACGACCTGAAAGACACTTAAAATAAAATGCTATAATAAAAAACAAGGAAAATTCTAAACAGAGATTCAGATCCAATTTGCACTTTTTGTTTTTCCCCCTGACCAATTAATTTGAGTTATAGCTAGGTCAGGTTCATACTCGACTGCTTATAATTTGTAAACTCACTAGCCAAAGTGGCAGAAACAAGTATCTGTCACATCGAATAAGGAATAAAATTTTGTTGTACAACTGTATCAAAAAAACTTATCAAAGGATTAAAGAAATTTTTTAACATTCAACAAACCTATAGGTTTTTTATGGACATTTAGTTGGGCCTAAGAGGCAATTTCAAAAATTCCTTCGAGAGTACCCAAGCCACCTGGTAAAGCAATAAAGGCATTCAAATTGATAAGCATCTCTGCCATACGTTCATGCATAGAGGAGACCTGTAATTCCTTCCGAACCGTTTTTTTCAATGACGCTCTCTACAGCCAAACCTTTAGGAATAATACCCAAAACTTGACTACCTCTTATGAGTGCAGCTGTTGACACACAACCCATTACCCCGAGGCTACCTCCCTTATAAACCACATGAATCTTTCTTTCGGGTAATAGCCTACCAAGATAATTTGCTACTGCTACAAATTGTTCACTTTTACCCGGTTGAGATCCCTAGAATACGCATTTCCTTTGTATTTGACATTTTAAAGTTCCCTCCATGTCTACGCAACTCTCTAACTATGTGTGAAGAGGAGAATAAGAGATGCCATATTTATGGAGTGCAAAAAGGTATTCTAATGATGACATCTAAATAGGTAGCTTGGTTGTTTGTTGAAAAAGTTTGACAATAATGCATAGAAATTCAAAAAAAGATGATGAACTAAAACAACATAAATGCAGAACTCAAATGATGAAATGACAACTATGATGTATTAAAATTAAAAAATGATAGCACGCATACATATGTACAGGTAGTTGTAACTGTGGTTCACATCTTCCTCTGGTTTTACATCTAGCAATGGCTTAAACAACTTCTATGAGTTGGGGATATGCTTCCCATCCAATTTTCTTATAAACTGGCAAACAAGGTCGTTTTGAGTTAGATTCCCAAGACTATAACCTTCCTGCTCATCTCGGAATTCTGTCCACAATTTAAAAATGTCATGCTGCATAAGTCCATAAGAATGCATCTCAAGAGTCACTCGGATATCATCCAAAGATGATGAACACTTAAATATGTATGCTTAATGAGAGCTTAATTCATCATATTGCATTAATAGTGTCATTAAATTCCTCAACTTAAGCATATTTGTAGTCTTTACATCCTTCGAATTAACTTTCTCTTAATTTCAATTTTGATGTAGGTTCGGTAAAATGGGCATAACTTTCTATTTATAGATTAGAATGGTGAAAATCTTAATGTTTTGGAAAGCTCATTCAATTATTCACACGATTGCATTTCACAAGTATCATCAAATTCTGGCTTTTAGTAGGCCAAAATTGGGCTTGAAGTGAACCTATCTATAGTTTGGGCCCAGCCTGACCATGCCTCAGTATTTTGACCATATCTCTCAAAATATGCATCCAAATCATATGAATCAAGATTTTCTAGAAAGTTGAGATAAATATCTATGACTTTCATGAAGACATGTGATTAAAATTCTAAAAAATTTAATGTCAAAATTGGTGGTCAAAGTCAGTTCACCTAATTACCCCAATTGTCAAAGTTGGTGCATCTAATATTTGACAATTATTCCTTTGTAATTTGACAAGTTTGCCCCTGAATGTATCTATAAATAGAGGTGCCTTGTGACCCATTAGGGCATCTTTGCCTTTGCTAGGATCTTGTATTGTGTTTCTCTCTTGTTTTAATGTTATTAATGAATTTCCTTTTTCTTGCATTTTGTGTTCTTTCTCTTTTAATGTCTTGCTAATTTCTCTCTTACTAAGGTGAAAGGGTGAAACCCTTGATATGAGAGTAAGGATTCTCTAACCCTTAATATGTGTTTAATAATCATAATCTTATGTTGTTTATATGATTTATATTTATTTTCTTAATCAATCTTGACACCATTCGTAAAGTGGAGGTCTTGATCCATTGTAGACAATCCTTGGCACATCAAATGCTTGGATCCTTTCTAGATGTTGTATGGTTCTTCCTTACTGACACGAATCTAGTTAGGAACCTTGATTTGTTGTCGACATATGGAGATTGGCAAATTGGATGCTTGAACCCATTTACTAGTAGTGGTATAAATATTGGTAACGAAGCAAATATAATTCATATAACTAAAATGGGTTGTTTATCCTTATTTGAAATATCAAGGGCAGATCCCCTAACCTTAGCTCTCATTATTATTGTGTTAATTTCTCTAGTGTTTTAGTTATTCTCATTTATTAACTTGTTCTTTACTTATACTTGTTGATATTATCTTGTCACCTCTTTGAATCATCCATATCACATTTGTTTAGCTTATAATTTGTAACGCTTAAATTCCCTTCCTCGTAGATCGACCCTGGTCTTACCGGGTTTATTACTTCGACACTCCTATACTTGGGAGACAATCCTTTTTTGGATGTGTCAAGTTTTTAGCGCCATTGCCGGGGAAGGTAAAAATTGGCGTGCAAAATTGTAAGTGTTCTCTTTTTTCATCTTAGATCTTAATTTCTTGTGTGTTCATCTTTTCTTCTCTTTTCGTCTCTCTTCCTTGCATGAAAATTTGGTCGTGAACATCTAGTGGTAGACTTGTTAGAAAAACATCATCTTCCTTCGAAAACATGGCCAACAAGCATGTGAAAATATTCACGGATGAAGGGGACAACCGTTCGCAACAAAATGATCAAAACTAACGAAGAACCCTCTGAGACTGCATGAATCCGGTAAGGACTAGTGCACCATATTGTGTAGTTTCTCCTCCAGATTCAATCCATTTCAATTTCAAATCAAGTTTTGTTCGACTGCTACCCACTTTTCGTGGCCTTGACATGGAGAACCCATATTCACACCTAAAACTCTTTGAAGAGGTATGTAGCTCCTACACTGACCCAAATTGTAGCATAAACACCATTAGATTAAAGCTTTTTCCTTTTTCTCTAAAAGATAAAGCTAGAACATGGCTACAAAATTTGAGGTCGAATTCCATCAGTTCATGGGATGAGATGAAACAACAATTTTTGAAAAAAAATTTTCCTACCCATAGAACAAATTCTTTTAAAAGACAAATTTCTGATTTCTCTCAAAAATAAGGGGAAACCTTTTACCAATGTTGGGATAGGTATAAGGAACTACTTAATACCTGTCCTCACCATGGTTTTGAAACTTGGAGAATAGTTGCACACTTCTATGAAGGGTTAACACCTCAAGATAGGCAACTAGTAAAATTAATGTGTAATGGAGAATTTAAACAAAAAGACCCTGAGGAAGCACTTGACTTCCTAGATTCCTTGGCAGAAAAGGCATAAAATTGGAACACTGCTGACAGCTATGAGGTACCAAGCAAGACCCCAACCTCGATATCCAATAGAGGTATTTACAACCCTAGGGAAGACCATGACCTTCAAGCCAAATATGCATCCCTAGCTAGAAAAGTCGAGGCTTTAGAAATGAAAAAGAGTGGTCAATTAAATTCTATTCAAGAAAATATCTGTAACATTTGTGATGACAATGACCATTCTAGGATGATTGCTCGATTGTGCCTACCTATAGGAAAAGTCTCCATGAACAAACCAATGGTTTTGACACTTTTCAAAGGTCAAATCCTAATCCTTACAAACATAATTTTAGATGGAAAAATCACTTGAATTTTGATTGGAGGAATGATAATCATGCACAATCTTACCAACCTTCCCTTCAATCAAATCAAAATTTTAAAAAATCTCATGATCATGCATCTTATAAGGATCTTGAAGAAACATTGAATTCATTTATTGCAAAGCAAGAGGTTTTTAATAGTCAAACTACTCAGACTATGGCAAACTTGAATGATGTTCTTGAAAAACTTGCATTTGCACTTAGTACTCATGAGAAAGGTGAGTTTCCATCTCAACTAGAGCCAAACTCCATCAATCCACATGCGAGTAATCTAAGTGGCCAACATCTAGATGAAGATTCGGTAAGTACTCTTCACAATGGTAAGGTTGAACATATTCTTAACCCTTATGAGAAAGAAGATGAATCAATCTCAAAGGGTAAGGAAGAGGTTAATGAACCTACACACAACAAGGAAAAGATCGAATCCTCACTTATGCCCTTATGTCATCATGCAAAGGAACTTAACCAAAATTTTGACATTAATGAATTTTTCAAGCATGATGAAAATGAGGAAGCTAATAGGACTAAAACTAATATGGAAGACTATATCCAGAATAAGAATTTTTCAAGTCCTTCAAAAATCAGGTTAACTAGTTCATTTGAACCAAATGTGCAACTAGAGCCCATTACTTCTAAAGAATTCTCATTGCTTGATTTTGTACAGGTGAAGGAGATTAAGAGTTGGGAGCCATGCTTTGAAAAAAAGGCAGGAAGAAACATCCACACTCAAGAATGCATGCCTCAAGGACAAACAAACTCAATTAGTGGTAATCTCTTCCATTCTCACAAATAAAGGAAAAAGAAAGGTACCACCTCAATGGCATATTTTTTACCGTGGTAAATTACTTTCGAAGAGATTCCTCTTTTGGCCTTTTTTCACGACTAATCAAATTTTATCCGTTTGTGCTATACTTTCATCTTGATTCTTGATTTTTGCTATCATTTCTAGTTTGTTCTTATTTTATTTTATGTGTTTTTATTTTATTTGTGTGTTTGTATTTTGTTTCCTGGTCAAGTGGCGGATACGGTACTCCGTGACTTTTAAAGTCGATTTTTCAGTTCCCCAAAAACTGTTGCTCACCTTGCATCTATTTTCTTTTCTTCTCTCTCATTTTCTTCATAATTTTGGGAATCTGACTCAAAACGACCATATTTGCCAGTTTATAAGAAAACTGGATGGAAAGCATATCCCCAACTCATAGAAGGTGTTTAAGCCATTTTTGGACGTAAAACCAGAGGAAGATGTGAGCCATAGTCACAACTACCTATACACATGCATGTGTGCCATCAATTTTAAATTTCTTGTCTTTTATTTTATTTGAATCATTTTATTTTATGAGTCTTTCAGGTCATCTCTCTTGAATAACAGAAGCTTCAGGTAATGTCTCCTATGCTTTATCTCTCTACATTTAAGCATTGAGCACAATGTTTCATTTGGTTGGGGGGGAAGGATAGTAGACATAAGTGTATCTTAATTTTTTTCTAAAAAAAAAGCAAGTTAGTAATTAGATTCAAAGTGCGGTGTAAGGAGTTCAAATCCTCTTGAGACACATTCTGGGTCAGGAATGGCAGAGTAGGGAGGACCAGTTTGAACTCTTGAAACCCATTCTAACCAATTTGTCATTTTATTTTTTTGCATTTTTGAAGACTTATTTGATATTATTTAGTTTTGATTTTTGAATTTTATAACAAGGAGGTCTTATTCACTTCACTTTGAATTATTCAAATCTATGAACTCTCACAACCTTACCATTTAATAAACTGTAAGCTTATGTACTCGTTAAGCAAGTATCTACGAACCTTTCTTCACACACACACACATACCTTGATGCATGATTGTGGGTGGCGAAATGAAATGTTGTAATATTTGAGTTCTTTTGTTTTGTTTAGGATAACAACAAAATGAAGGGGAAAGTAAAAAACAAAAAAAGTGAAAAAAAAGAAAAAAAAAGAAGTGAAAAAAATAAAGAGAGAGCAATTGTGGATAAGTTTCGTCTCGTAGCCTCCTTAATTCGAGCAATTAAGCTCGAGGAGTGCCTCAACACTTAATACCCTAAGACCAACTAGTTTGAGAGCTATTGGCCTAAAGCTCACTTCATGGATTAAGGAGAAAGCTTAATGGGATTGAACATTGCACTATCCACAAGTTTCTAAGCAAAAATAAAGCATCAGCAACCCGAGTCGTTAAGCTCGTAGGGGTGTCTTAACACCAAATGCCCTAAGGCCAACTGGTCTGGGAGTCATTAGCCTAAGGCTCGCTACATGGGTTAAAGATGCATTCTTTCAAAAAAAAAAAAGAGAAATAGAAAAATATATATATATATAAAATAAATGAATACCCCTCACCTAAGGTTGTTAGCCTTAACAAATATTAGAACTGATATAGCTTCTTTCTGATAAGCCCCATAATCATGTGTCGACTGAGCACAAAAAGAAGGTTTATTGATATCTTGACTGAAGGGTACATGAGTCATTTAAAAAAAATTGGTTGAGAGCTTGTTTATTTGGATAAAATCAAGGAGAGTGCAATAATGACCACCTTGGATGTAAAATTCTATAAATCACTTCTAAATAATAATGCTTTAATTGCTAGGGACTAGCAATAAGCTAGTTGGGGGGTATGATGAACACTTAAATATGTATGCTTAATGAAAGCTTAATTCATCAAATTGCATTAATAGTGTCATTAAATTCCTCAACTTAAGCATATTTGTAGTCTTTACATCCTTTGAATTAACTTTCTCTTAATTTCGGTTTTGATGTAGGTTCGGTAAAATGGGCATAACTTTCTATTTCTAGATCAGAATGGTGTAAATCTTAATATTTTGGAAAGCTCATTCAATTATATACAAGATTGCATTTCACAAGTATCATCCATTTCGGGATTTTAGTGGACCAAAATTGAGCTTGAAGTGAACCAATCTACAGTTTCGGCCCAGCCTGACCATGCCTCAGTATTTTGACCATATCTCTCAGAATACGTATCCAAATCATATGAATCAAGATGTTCTAGAAAGCTGAGAGAAATATCTACGACATTCATGAAGACATATGATTAAAATTCTCAAAAATTCAATGTCAAAATTGGTGGTCAAATTCGGTTCACCTAATTACCCCAATTGTCAAAGTTGGTGAATCTAATATTTGACAATTATTCCTTTACAATTTGACAAGTTTGCCCCTAAATGTATCTATAAATAGAGGTGCCATGTGACCCATTGGGGCATCTTGGCCTTTGTTAGGATCTTGTATTGTGTTTCTCTCTTGTTTTAATGTTATTAATGAATTTCCTTTTTCTTGCATTTTGTGTTCTTTCTCTTATAATGTCTTGCTAATTTCTCTTTTGCTAAGGTGAAAGGGTGAAACCCTTGATATGAGAATAAGGATTCTCTAACCCTTAATATGTGCTTAATAATCATAATCATATGTTGTTTATATGATTTATACTTATTTTCTTAATCAATCTTGACACCATTCGTAAAGTGGAGGTCTTGATCCATTGTAGACAATCCTTGGCACATCAAATACTTGGATCCTTTCTAGATGCCGTATGGTTCTTTCTTACCCACACAAATCTAGTTAGGAACCTTGATTTGTTGTAGACATATGGAGATTGGTACATTGGATGCTTGAACCCATTTACAAGAAGTGGTATAAATATTGGTAACAAAGCAAATATAATTCATATAACTAAAATGGGTTGTTTATCCTTATTTGAAATATCAAGGGCGGATCCTCTAACCTTAGCTCTCATTATTATTGTGTTAATTTCTCTTGTGTTTTAGTTATTCTCATTTATTAACTTGTTCTTTACTTGTACTTGTTGATATTATCTTGTCACCTCTTCGAATCATCCATATCACATTTGCTTAGCTTATAATTTGTAACGCTTAAATTCCCTTTCTTGTGGATCGACCCCGATCTTACCGGGTTTATTACTTCGACACTCCTATACTTGGGAGACAATTATTTTTCGGATGTGTCAAAAGACTCCCTACTCAGTCCATTATTGATGAACTGTAGTTTATCCTCTCGATTATTAGACAAATATCCCAAGGAGCGGCAACGTTGGTTACAAGTCCATCTTGCACATCTGTGACAAACTTGTAACCTTTTCGCTCTTTGCTTTTCAGCGTAAGAGCTTTTTCCCAAACCTGGCATGCGGGAAACAAGATTATTTGAAAATTCACAAAAAAATCGAACCTTGGCTTCAATTAACCATCTTAAATTAGCAGGAATACCCTTGCGCATCAACATCCTTTGTCTTTTTGCACGAGCTTTGTAAATTTCAAGCAATTCATTTTGAGAAACAGAGAGGAAATGTTTGTGCAAATTTGAGAGAATGGTATCCATGTGAAGAAAATGAGAGAGGAGAAAAGAAAATGAGTGGAAGGTGAGCAGCAGTTTTTAGGGAACTGAAAAACTGACTTTAAAAGTCATGGAGTACTGTATCCGCCATGTGACCGGGAAATAAAATAAAAACACATACAAAATAAAATAAAGGCAAACTAGAAATGATAGCAAAAATCAAGAATAAAAATAAAAATATTGCACAGACGGATGAAATTTGATCAACGTAATAAAAAAAGGCCAAAAGAGGAATCTCTTTGAAAGTAATTTACCACGGTCAAAAGTATGCCATTGAGGTGGTACCTCTCTTTTTCCTTTATTTGTGAGAATGAAAGAGATTACCACTGGTTGAATTTGTTCGTCCTTGAGGCATGCATTCTTGAGTGTGGATGTTTCTTCCTACCTTTTTTCAAAACATGGCTCCCAACTCTTAATTTCCTTCACCTATACAAAATCAAGCAATGAAATTTCTTTAGAAGCAATGGGCACTAGTTGCATACTTGCTTCAAATGAACTAGTTAACCCGATTTCTGAAAGACTTGAAAAATTATCATTTTGGGTACAGTCTTCAACATTAGTTTTAGTCCTATTAGCGTCCTCATTTTCATCATGCTTGAAAAATTCATTAATGTCAAAATTTTGGTTAAGTTCCTTTGCATGATGACATGAGGGAATAAGTGAGGATTCAATCTTTTCCTTGTTAGGTGTAGGTTTATTAACCTCTTCCTTACCCTTTGAGATTGATTCATCATCTTTCTCATAAGGGTTAAAAATATGTTCTTTATCAACCTTACCATCGTGAAGAGTACTGACCGAATCTATGTCTAGATGTTGGCCACTTGAATTACTCACATGTGGATTGATGGGGTTTGGCTCTAGTTGAGATGGAAACTCGCCTTTCTCATGAGTACTAAGTGCAAATGCAAGTTTTTCAAGAGCATCATTCAAGTTCGCCATAGTCTGAGCAGTTTGACTATTAAAACCCTCTTGCTTTGCAATGAATGAATCCAATATTTCTTCAAGATCCTCATAAGATGCATGGTTATAAGATTTTTTAAAATTTTGATATGACTGAAAGAGAGGTTGGTAAGATTGTGCACGATTATCATTCCTCCAATCAAAATTCAAGTGATTTTTCTGTCCAAAATTTTGTGAGTAAGGATTGGGATTTGACCTTTGGAAAGTGTTTAAAATATTGGTTTGGTCATAGAGACTTTTCCTAAAGGTAGGCACAATTGGGCACTCATTTGTAGGACGATCATTAGTATTGTGAATGTGACAAATAATTTTTTGCATATACCACATTTCTAAATCATCGACTTTCATGGCTAGGAATGTAAATTTAGCATGAAGATCATAATTCTCCCTAAAGTTATAAATGCCTCTACTAGATGTTTTTGGTACCTCATAGGTGCCAACATTGTTCCAATTTTGGGCATTTTTCGCTAGTAAGTCTAGGTAATCCATGGCTTCATCAGGGTCTTTATTTTCAAATTGTCCATTACACATTAATTCTACCATTTGCCTAGCCTGATATGTAAGACCTTCATAGAAAATTAAAACTAGTCTCCATGTTACCAAACCACGGTGAGGACAAGTATTAAGCAATGCTTTATACGTATCCCAACATTGGCAAAAGGTCTATCCTTATTTTTTAGCGAAATTGATGATTTGCCTTTTGAGAGAATTTGTTCTATAAGGAGGAACGAATTTTTTCAGAAATTCTTGTTGCATTTCATCCCATAAGTTAATGGATCTTTATCTAAGATTTTGTAGCCATGTTTTAGCTTTATCTTTTAAAGAAAAATGAAAAAGCTTTAATCTAAAGATGTTTATGCTACAATTTAGGTCACTATAGGTATTGCAAAACTGTTTAAATTCTCTCAAGTACAAAAATGGGTTTTCAACATCTAGGCCATGAAAGTGGGGTAAGAATTGAATGAAATCCGATTCATGGTCGAAATATATTGCATCATGAGGGAAGACTATGCATGATTGTACGCAAGTTCTTCTTGGATTTATGGAGTCCATTTACGTTCTTAGTTGGGTTTGAGCATGTTTTTAAAGAAGATGAATGACTCTTAACAATTCTACCAACTAATGCAAAGAGAAAGAAAAGATGAACACATGCAAGAAAAATGAAAAAAAAATGAGAAAAGGAAATACGTACAATTTTGTATGCCAAATTTTACCTTCCCTGGCAACGACGCCAAAAACTTGGCACATCCAAAAAAGGATTATCTCCCAAGTATAGGAGTGTCGAAGAGATAAACCCGGCGAGACTGGGGTCGATCCACAAGGAAGGGGTTTTAGCGTTACAAACTATAAGGTAAGCAAATATGATATGAATAATTAAAATGAATGACAAGATGATATTAACAAATAAAAGCAAGATGATAAGTGATATAACGGATCTTTCAAATGTAATCAAGAATAAGAGGCGGTTAAACCATCCATGGAAATAAAGGAACAATTTCATAAGTAATAAACGAGAATACTTAAAATACATAAATAAGAGAAATTGACACGATAATAGTGAAAGCTAAGGTTAGGGGATCCACCTTTGATATATCAAATAAGGATAAGTAGCCCATTTTAGTTATATGAATTATATTTGTTTCGTTACCAATATTTATACCACTACTTGTAAATGGGTTCAAGCATCCAATGTGCCAATCACCATATGTCTACAACAAATCAAGGTTTCTAACTAGATTCGTGTCAGTAAGGAAGAACCATACGACATCTAGAAAGGATCCAAGCATCCGACGTGCTAAGGATTGTCGACAATGGATCAAGACCTCCACTTTACGAGTGGTGTCAAGATTGATTAAGAAAATAAATATAAATCATATAAAATAAACAACACAAATTGTGATTATTATGCACATATCAAAGGGTTAGAGAATCCTTATTCTCATATCAAGGGTTTCACCCTTTCACCTTAGCAAGAGAGAATTTAGCAAAACATTATAAAAGAAAGAAAATAAATTGCAAAAAGAAAATTCATGAATAACATTAAAACACAAGAGAGAAAAACACAATAATAAGAGATCTAAGCCAAGGACAAGATACCCTAATGGGTCACAAGGCACCTCTATTTATAGATACATTCAGGGGCAAACTTGTCAAATTACAAAGGAACATTCAATTGGGGTAATTAGGTAAACCAACTTTGACCACCGATTTTGACATTGAATTATTGGAAATTTTGATCACATGTCTGCATGAAAGTTGTAGATATTTCTCTCCGCTTTCTAGAACATCTCGGTTCTCACAATTTGGATACGTATATCAAAAGATATGGTCAAAATACTGAGGCATGGTCAGGCTAGACTGAAACTGCAGATAGGTTATTTCAAGCCCATTTTTGGTCCACTTAGAGCCCGAATTTGATGATGCTTGTGAAATATAATCTTGTAGATAATTTAATCGGCTTTCTTAAACATCAAGATTTGCATCATTCAGATTTACAAATAGAAAGTTATGCTCATTTTATCAAACCTGCAACAAAACCAAAATTAAGAGACAATTAATTCCAAAGATGCAAAGGCTACAAATATGTTTAAGTTGAGGCATTTAATGATACTATTATTGCAATATGATGAATTAAACTCTTATTAAAGATACATATTTAAGTGTTCATCAGAGTGATCACATGGTTGCGGATCGACCTATTCTCATCCCATGTGTAGACGATGTTACTAGGGTAAGATTAGAGGTCACTGATCACATGATCGGCTAGAACAGCTGAGGTAGCTGAAGGAGTTAGAGGAGAAGGTGGCTGTTGAGTCATTGTGGAAAAAAGAAGCTGATGTGCAAGTACCTAAAGAGGAGGCCCTCGATCTCTTCCTATGACGAGCGAAAGAACTACCAGAGTAGCTAGACACGGTTAGAGGATGAAGAGTGTCATCAATAGATTGATCGGGCCTAGTATACGAAAAGATGGCTCAAACTCAAGGCACTTGAGTGGATCCCAGTCGTGTGGTCTAATACCTTAGGCTCCATGGCCAAGTTAGCTGAATCTATCGTCAAAACTGGAGATGAAGAAGGAATCAAACAGCGTGTTGGGCCCTTAAACCAATCCCATACATGATTACCCAGATACCATATCACGTTGTTCATACAAGGAAGGAGAATACGGTGTAAGTTGAAAGGAGAAGCTATCCTTATAGCAGTAGACCAATTCTCCTCAGAACCAATTCTCCTCGGGTCCCTACCACTCAAAATGAATCTACACAGAACAAAAAAGCATGGTAAAAGTATGACATAAATGAAATACTGACTACAATGTCATTTTACCTTGTCCTAGGTCAGCGTATGAATGTAATCACGAAAGAAGTCTAGTCGTGAGATCATTTAAGCTCTACATGATATGCAACCTATCCCTTCATTAGAGGGAAGGAAGAATCCTCACAAGCTAGAAAAGGAGATGATAGAACTTCTAACTCGTATGCCCATATCTATCATGGATGGTACAAAATTAGAAATAGAAGTCATACAGGCAAGACACAAAGTAACGTCAAAGTGTTGGTGCTCGATGCATTAGGAAAGATAGTTGTACATAATAGATAGAGCATGAAGCTATGAGCATATTGGTCCATTTCAATAGGAGTCAGATTAGACCTCCATTTCCAATATTCGGACAAGTAAGCGTATCGAATGGTAGCTTTGCTCTTAATTAACATGCACATAGCACCCAAGACCTCTACATTAAGTTTTGTTGATCCCTCGAGTTCATAATACAAGCATTAATAGGAATTGGCTTGCCACCACATGGAAGGCTAGTTAAGGCAGCAACATCCAAAGGCATGATAGTCATCTTGCTAATCGAAAGATGGAATGTGTGGGTCGTATCCATCCGACTCTTGCATAAAGCGGTTATAAACACTAAATTTTTTAGGCTTGATGAAGGAATGAAGATGGATGTAGAGCAAATAAATTGATCGAAATGCCATTGAAGGCCAAGAAAGGAAAGGTGAGACGGAGTTGGTGAAAGGTCTTGAAAACTAACGTACGATTTCAAAAAATCACAAAAAATAATCTAGAAGGAATTTGATGTTGACTTTTATACCGTAGTAAAGCTATGGATGTTTAATTTTCATAAAAATTTACGGATCATGAATCATAGTTGAACTCAAAAAGTTATAAGGAATTGAATAAATAGAAGTCAGAAGGGACTGCATTGCAAAATTATAAAATATGAGGGGCCAAATAGTAGTTCACTATAAATGTGGTATTGTTCAAAGTTACTGTTCACATGGTACCGTTTATCCGAATCCCACGTTGGTTTTTTATCACTTTTTCACTTCTAGGAAAGCCTATATAACCACACCTTGGGCACACTTCTCAAGGCATTTAGAAATCCTCTCTCTCTTTCTCTCCATCTAGGATACACTTGCGAGAATTCTAATGAGTCCTTTCTAGTTTAATATTTTTCGGGTATTTTATATTGCTCTAAACCCAGAAAGGGTACTTCTAAGAGTAGTTTTCTCTTCTCCCTCATATTTTCTTCTTTATTTTTCTTGCCTAGAATTAAGCATGTTTAGGTTTATTTATGCTTAGAATAAAGATGTTTAGGATTTTATGAATTGTCTAACCCTTATTTGTTTTCCAAGATGGATAAAAGTATTAAGGTAAGTCCATTATCTCTCCTTTATTAGAAACATGCTTAGGAATTTACTTTATTTGTGAATGCTTAGAATCAGGCATAGGAATACATGCTCAGAGTCATGCTTAAGAGCACATAATTAGAATCATGCTAGGAAAACTTATTTGTTTTGAAAAATGCTAGGGAATAGTAGAATAGGTGAGAATTATTGTTTTACTCTTAAATGTCTTGTTTAAGCTAGAAAAGCTAGGATTGATTTCAATTGTTTGAATTAGCCTATGAATGCCATGGTTAGGCGAGAATATGCCATGTTCAGGCTAGAATGTGCCATGATTACTATATTAGGCTAGAAATGCCATGATAATTGATGTGAATTATGCTAGAATAGCTATAAGTAAAATTACCATGATAGAATTTATCAAAATCTAGGTTAGAATACCATGATATTATATTATGGCTTTATTTGATTTGTAATTTGTTTGTTTATATATGAATGTTTGTATACTAAGAAGTGTAATTGTGTGATGCCATGAAGTGATGGTGGACTCGCATTGATGGTGAGGGACCAATACCTAGAATGAATGTTAAAATATACGAACGTATGGAATATTTTGCTACTTTATTATTGAATAAGAATTACTGTAATCCTCTCCCCTTCCCCATATATGAAAGGAAATGTAATATATTCTCCTCCCTCTTTCTTTGCATGAATATACCATTGTTTTGATTGAATAATTAGCTAACATGACTAACGAAGAAAAAATGGAAATGTGTGCATAAAATAAATAATCTAAGTGGACTAAGTAACACCACAAGTTATTCCTATTTGGTATTTCTCAAGTGGAGGCTAGATTTATATCCAGGTGGGTCGAAGGATTTGTACCTAACTTTCTGAACCCATATTTGAAGGGATAATGGTAGTTTAGGTCTCCAAGTAAGGGATTAGATTACCCCTATTCATTCACAATGGAATAATTGGGTGGCAACTCCTTTATCTAGACATGCCCATGGCTCATTTGTATTCCCTTAAGTCTCGAAGAGGCTTTGACACAGTATTGTGGCCGTAAATGCTTTGGTAGGATGAAAGTCTCGTTCATAGTGGCAACTCCACTAGGGATAAGAAAAGTTGATTTCGATGGGAATACTAATTTTTAATATCTCGTGTTGATATAATGAATCCTCGCATGACTACACTTTTGCACACAATGGGCACGAAATGCGTAAACTAGTCGTGTGGCATTAGCATGAGAAGTCTTTGACTCCACCCGAACCCTAGATGACTCATGTTGGTGACACCACCTTTGAGCACGTACCATCGAATTAGTATAAAAAGAGACCGGCCCAAGGGGTATCTCTTGCTCAAAGGAGCCCAGACCATTGGGCCCTTTAAACTCAAGCCCATGTAGATGACTTTAGAAATTTTCAATAAGATGAATATCCAAAACCCCATATTGAAATGCATGTTTATGGATGTAAAGTCTCCATGATTAGAATGACATCAATTCAAAGCTTATGGAACCAGGAACGAATGCCATATGTCAAGTCACCCATAAGAATAAAATGGGAACATGTGCCATATGTTAATGTTATCATGACGTTTTGAAAACCATGTTATGATAATCATGAGGAATTTAATATCAACATGAATGTTAGAATTAGGAGAGACAATGTAGCATTCCTGCATCCCACGATGATGACTTGGGAATGAGGTAAAAAATCATGGGAAAAGAGACTCAGGCTCACGTGCGTGGGAGGAATAAGGTTGGAAGACTAAAAACGTGTCTATGCCCTTTTATGAGCATGCATCATATCATGCGTACATGCATGCATGCATGGCATTATCATCTTTGTTTTGTAGCCATCATAGCTTTGAGGACGTTTGATAAGGCAAGAGAAACCAAATGATGAAATGGTAGCACCCAATAAGAACAATGCTAAAATTGCTCAAGTGAGGGCTAACATCACCGCGCTCCAACAACAACTGACCCAACTCATTGAAACTTTACGGAATGGGTCCAACCACGTGAACCCATCTCCACTTGAGGGCAATGGTGGTGAAAATGGCTAGATAAGCTAAGACAGAGACAGAGGAAAGCCCATTCAATCAAGAAAAACCCAAATCGGTCAAGTAGTTAACAAAGGAGATGAAGAAGGTCCAATACCTCTTGAAGAAGAAGGTGTTAAAAGGGGTTGAAGACTGATATTACATTTTGCTCATTGAAGACAACAATTTGCCTCTAAATTTCACATGCCAAACTTGCCCAAGTTTAATGGTAAGGGCAATTCGAAGACACATCTAAGACAGTATGCAACCGTCATGGCCACCACTTCTTTGTCAAAAGAGCACATATTGAAGTACTTCATGCTATCCTTAGAAGATGATACAGTAGTATGGTACCATGACCTCCCTAAGAGAGTTTGAGAAGATTGGAAAGAGTTATCCAAACAATTCATAGAATAGTAT
The DNA here is from genome assembly GCA_013180625.2 of Boswellia sacra. NCBI lineage: Eukaryota > Viridiplantae > Streptophyta > Magnoliopsida > Sapindales > Burseraceae > Boswellia > Boswellia sacra. Next base: position 54,942 of record SNVD02008703.1, read on the forward strand.
CGCCATAACACCCCAACTGGGGGTAACTTTAAAAGATTTGGAGATGACACATCAAAAGCCCAACGAGACTTTCTCACAGTATTCTGTTAAGGGGCTAAAGTTACCAAGATGACCATAAGGCCCAAGGAGAAGGATCAAGTTCGTGTGGTGATCAATGGAGCCCATGCCTTCATCAGTGCTAGGCTTAGAGGCTTTCCAATCAAGATATTCAAAGATTTTTGTGATTCGGCCATCCAAATAGAAGATTTGGAGGCCAAGTAGAGGAGAAGTAACAACAAAAATCAAGAGCAATATGACCAATCTAGTGGGTCGGACAATTATGATGCATAAGTGCATCCTCGATAAAAGACTTGATTGATAATGGGAGAATTCTTAATTTAGAGAGAGAATAATGATGCTATGAAATGCTTTGTCTTAAGAATGATACGAGAGTTATGTATTCTTTTGATGATCATTGATAAAATCATGATACTTATTGAAAATAGAGTTTTGGTAATACATGAGATTGTGTTGTTTGCATGCTTGACTCTTTTTGCTAGATGAGTTTTATTCTTGATTCTTCAATCGTTTGAGCACGATAGCCATGAATATGGAAATTTATATCATTTAGAAAAACTTTTATAAAGCTTGGTGTTAAGATCTCACAAGATGCTAGAACCTGTTTGATCACCACTCAAGACGAAATCCTAGGCTTTACAACATAAAGGAAGTGATTTAGGCCTTCTATGGATCAATTGAGCCTTTCAAGCCCACCTATACCTACTTCATCGTCACTAGTATACTTTATTGAGCCTAATCAAGCCCACCTATACCAACTTCATCTTCACTAATATGCTTTATTGAGCCTAATCAAGCATTTTCTTTGTCAAACCACAAAATTTATCCTAACACTAGAAAAAAATTTTCCATACATTGCACCCTTAACTCATAACATATGAACATTCTAGAAATGAGTATTGAGAGCCATTGTTATGGGGGAATGAAAGGAAGTTAACAAGTTTTTGTGCAATTTGGAGCTCCAAGAAAAGGGCAGAAAAAAAAGAAGAAGAAAGGAACAAAAAGAAAAAAGGAGGGAGAGAAAACAAAAAAAAAAAAAAAAAGAGGAGAAGAAGAAAAAGAAAAAGAAAATGAAAAGAAGAGTGTTAATCCCCTTGCTCGTAAAGTTTAGGGGTGTACCCACTTGAAATCAAAAGCAAAGCAAACATAGTGGGTGAAAACTCAAAGTTTGGGGATACAAATGGAAGAAGTTTACGCTCTCTATTATAACCTATAATGATTGCATGACTATGGGTAAGCTAACCTTATAGTTTCCTTTATCGTACCTCGATCCTAGCCTATAATTACAAGCTTGATAAAACCCTAATGATCCTTGATGTTGTGATGGCCTACATTAGCGGAGAATGGTGTGAAAAAGGGCTTATGGTAGTCCTTCTATCTTTAGAGATTGATCACTAGTTTCTATTTCCATAAAGCTATCCAAGTCTTAACAAGTGGAGTATGATTGGCTATGCACACACACACGGAGAATCTTCAATGAAGTGATACTAGCATTAGAATTGAAATTGTGAACAACTATAATGTCAATGTATTACTTTTGAGCTATTGAACTTGAGAAATCTTTGAAGAATTTGAATGTGAATCAAATTAATACACAACTCAAATTCAGCATTTCAACTTGTTGTTGAAAACATGTCAAAAAGAAGAAAATTTTCCAATAGTTCCCATCAATAGTATCAAAGAAAGCAACTATGCAACGAATAGTGAAGAAGCAAGATATATGGAAGAAGTTAGCCATTTCATCTAGCATGGATGCTTGCAAAGAAGGAGGAATAATGCCTGTAAGGCTAGATGAAGAAATTCCTCAAGATAATACCAAATTCTTCATACCGGAGGTAAGGAATTACCCATTCATCTTGAGGAGTGAAATAAAGCAAGGGACAAAGAGTTGTCCAATCATCTTGAGTAAGAAATGAAATAAGGGGGTAAAGAATTGCCCTAATCATTTTGAAAATCATGGCAGATATTATCTCAAAGGAAGTGTAAGAAATGGTGCTAGAATAGATAGCCTCTCTTATAACCAAATCTAAGAAAAAGAAACAAGGAAAATAACAAAAAAAATTATGCTAAGTCTAAAACCTGAAAATACGACTTAGGCAAAAATTGAGGCAAGCCCGTTAAGTTGAAAACCCGAAAGGGCAGCTTTGGCAAAAGCTAAGGCATGAAAGACAGGGAAAAGAAAAGGCCTACTGAGTTGAAAACCCGAAAAGAGCAGCTCAGGAAAAAATTAAGGCAAGCTCGCTAAATTGAAAACCTGAAAGGGCGACTTAGGCAAAAATTAGAAGAAGAAGAAGAACCCACTAAGTCGAAACCCAAAAGGGCGACTTAGGCAAAAGTTATGGTTAAATGAAAAATACCCGAAGAAGTAGAAAACAACTGCTGAATCTCTAACTCGGATCCACCCTGACACAATCCAGTCTAATCACTCTCTCAACTAGAATCAAGGGAACAGTTGTGAAACTTGGGCTCTAAACACTAAATTTTTTAGGCTCGAGGAAGGAATGAAGATGGATATTGAGTAAAGATAATGATCAAAATGCCCTTAGTGGCCAAGAAAGGAAAGGTGAGACGAAGTTGGTGAAAGGTCTCGAAAATTGATATATGAATTAAAAAAATCACATAAAATAATCTAGGATGAATCTGATAATGAGTCATATACCATTGTGAAGCTATAGATGTCCATTTTTTTTTTAGAAATTTATGGATCACAAATCAAAATTGAACTAAAAAAGAAGCAATTGAATACAGAAAGGTCAGAAGGGACTGCATTGCCAAATTGTAAAATAAGAAGGGCCAAAAAGGAGGTATACTGTTCATATGGCTGTTCATTGGTACTGTTCATCATCGTAAAACAGTCGGTCGATACTATTTATCCATACTGTTTGTTGATATTGCTCATCCGAATCTCACATCAATTTTTTATCATATTTTGACTCAAAGGAAAGCCTATATAAGCACACCTTAGCCACACTTCCCAAGACACACCGATTGTCGAATACAATAATCTCTTTCTCCGTCTTGAAGACACCCTTAAGAATTTGAGAAGTCTTTTTTAGTATAATTTTTTAGGCATTCTATTGCTCTAAATGCGGAAAGGGTACGTCTTGAGAGTAGAATTCTCTCCTCCCTCCTATTCTCTTTTAGAAAAAGCATGTTTAGGACTTTATTTTTATGCTTAGAAGTATGATTAGGGTTATTATGAACTATTTTAACCCAATTTGTTTTGCAAGATGGATAAGCGTTTCGGGGTAAGTCCGTGAACTTTCCTTTTTTAGAATCATGTTGAGGAGTTCAATTTCTTTGCGAATGCTTAGAAACATGCTTATGAGTACATGATTAGGATCATGCTAGGGACAACTTATATTCTTTGATGTATGCTAGGAAATAGCATAGAATAGGTAAAATTATCATTTTACTTTTAAATGTCTTGTTTGAGCTAGAATAGCTATGATTGATTTTGATTGTTTGAATTAGGCTATAAATGCCATGATTCTTAATAAATTGATATGAATTATGCTAGAATAGCAATAGGTAGAATACCATGATAGAATTTATCAAATATAGGTTAAAATGTCATGATAAAATGATATGAATTATGCTAGAATGTACAAATGTTTGTATATTATGAAGCGTAATTGTATGATGCCATGAAGTGATGGTGGACTCACATTGATGACGAGGGACCATCATTAAGAATGTATGGCTTAGTTATGGATATGTAAAAAGGTTGAATAGATGTTGAATAAACTCACATAGGATGGTGAGGAATTCATCATCTATTGAGTTTTGAATGTATGTGAATGTATGGAACATTACATTATTGTGGAATAGCAATGTTGTAATCCTCTTCCCTTCCGTCATGTATAACGGATATGTAATCTTTATTTGTATGAATATACGATTGTTTTGATTGAATAATCACTTAACATGCTAAATAAAGATAAAAATGAGAATGTGTGCATAAAATGAATCATTTAAGTGGACTAAGTAACAACACAAGTTATTCCTATTTGGTATTTCCTAAGTGGAGGCCGGATTTATATTCAGGCAGGTCGAAGGACTCGTACTTAACTTTTCGAACCCATCTTTGAAGGGATAAAGGTAGTTTAGGTCCCAAAGCGAGGGATTGGATTGCCTCTATTTATTCACAATGGAATAATTGGGTGGCAACTCTTTCATCTAGACGTGCCCATGGCTTGTTTGTATTCCCTTAAATCTCGAGAGAGGCTTCAGAACAGTATCATAGTCGCAAATGCTCTGGCCGGATGAAAGTCCCGTTCACAGTGGCAACTCCACTAAGAATAAGAGATTTGATTCCGATGCGATACCAAATTTTAATACCTCCTTGCATCACTACACTTTGGTAGACAATGGGCATGAATTGGCTAAAACTAGTAGTGTGACATTGGCATGAGAAGTCTTTGGCTTCATTCAACCCCTAGACGACTCATGTTGAAGTCACCACCTTTGAGTATGTGCCATTGAATTGGTATAAAAAAAGAACAGACCATTGGACCCCTAAGACTCAAGCCTATATAGATAGCTTTAGAAATTTCCAATATGATGAATATCCAAAACCCATGTTGAAATGCATGTCTATGGATGTGAATTCCCCATGATTAGAATAACATCAACTCAAAACCTCATGAAACCATGAAAAAATGCCACATGTCAAGTCACCCATAAAAAGAAGAAAATGGGAACATGTACCATGAGTTAAGTTTATCATGACATTTTGAAGACCATGTTATGATAATCATGAAGAATCCAATATCAATATGAATGTTAAAATTAGCAGAGAGAATCTCGCATTCCCACATCCCATGATGATGTATTGGAAATGAAGCCAAAAATCATAAGAAAAGAGAGTCAGCCTCATGTATGCATGATGGATAAGGTTGGAAGGCTTAAAGTGTGTCGATGCCCTTGTATGAGCATGCATCATATCATGCATACATACACTACTACAAAAATGCTAAACTATGACAATTAATAGATGAGTGTTTAGTTTTTGTATGTCACCATTTATATTGGAGTAGAAAAATGATATCTCATTAATGAGTGTTATAGTTTACATCTATCAACCTTTTATTTATACATAAACAATGATACTTGATATATGAGTGTTAGTATGTAAAAGTGTCATCATTGTACGTAAAAGTAGAAAATGAGAGTTTTAACTTAAAAAAACTCATCTTTGTATTATTAAATAATGCCAATTAATAGATGATAGAGTTTTTATCAAATGTCATAATTTATCTGTAAAAATTAAAGATGAGTGCTTTCAAGTATATACTGTCATATTTGTTAAAGTCTCATTAAAAAGTAATTATTTATTAAATTAAATTGTTTGGATTAAATAATTTAGTTTCTTAAAGTACTTTTAATTGTTTAATGAGATTTAAAAAGAAAAAAATTAAAGTAAAATTGTCAAATATATTATAAATAATTTATAATTTTATATATTTAATTATGTTTTAAATTTTAAGGAAATTCATATCATTAATTTTTTAATTTTAAATTTTAATTTTAAAAAAATAACAAAAATACATCGTTTTGTTAGTCAATTTGCAACACAAAAAGAGCAAAGTAATTAAAGACAATTGACGATGCCTTGAAAATTTTAACCCTAACTCAGTCACTTCACGCTTTTCTCTTTGCTCTGTAACAAAGAAGACAAGCCAAGTAGCTCATACAAGAAGACAACACAAGGTACTTTTTAAAGTTATTTTTATTTGAAGAGGTTTATAGCATTCTATCAAAGCATAAAATAGTAAATTATGAAAGTAGTAGATAATTTCTTCAAGACGGGCCATGAATTTTCTGCCACTACTTTTGCTCAATAATTTTATATTATTATTTTAATGATTTTTTGAGTTTAATAATTTTATAGCACTGTTTCATGGTGGCTTTGGCTGGATGGCTTAGTTTAATTAAAGCTGTCATTATTTTTGTTGATTGAAAAAGCATTGAATATGATGCTACTAATCTACAACTATAAACTATTTGAAAAAATGACAAAGACAGCTGACTTGTGTTTACCAAATATCAAATTCACACACACACACACCATAGTTGGCATACCGAGGCTAAAATTTATTCCCAATTAAATTAAAGTCAAAATCAATCTTCTCAATGATCTATTCTAATCAAGTAATTATTTTGTTCAATAATACAAGCGTATGTGTCCCATCTTACATGCAGCCCAACATGCCTTTCCCTCATTTGAAGGTCTATCACTCTTAAATCCATTTTAATTATATACCATGGATACTCATTGAATAAGCAATTCATTGAAGATGATGAAGTAAGCTACTAAGTAGCTCAGTCAAAGGGTTGGTTTAAGATGGTTGTTTCCATTGATGGCCAAATGTGTGCAAAACAATTTAATTTTTTTTTATTTGTTCTATTCAACATTAAGTAATTTGAGTGCTAAATTATTATTTTAATTGATTATTTACAATTCTAATTTTGTTGTTGAACCCATGACTAGATAAAAATGCATACTATCCTCGATTATGCCATGTTTCTCATAAGATTAAGTTGTAGTCAAGTGGTCACATTTTTTTTAAGGAGTTGTGAGGAAATTTACAATTTAATTTATAATCTTTCCTTAAATAGTGCAGAATTGCAAAGGAATTTACGTGTTCCAACTTGCATCAAAGGTACTGTTTCTTTCTTCTATCATTTTAGTTACATCAACTTAACATTATTGTGTGCTCTTGCTAAACTAAGTTATGTATGAAATCTTATGTCCCTTTAAAACTTATTTTACTGTTACATTAATTTGTTGCATTTTGTTTGGTTATTGATTTGATTTTTGTTAGAGTAGAAGCATCATATTATATGGAAAATTTTGTTAGTTAAATACATTAAGAATTCTGTCAACTAGTTAATATTATAAAGCAAAAATGCTATTTCATGAATAAATTATATGTTTAACTCAAAATTAATTAATAAATTAAATTATCTATTTTTAATAATTATTAATAATTATTTTTTCTAATTTGTAAATATGTGTTTCTTTAATTTTATGGATCTAACAAAAAAATCCATGACTTACTAGAATAGATAAATCTTGGATCTCATTTGATAGAAGATCAAAAGAATATGAGGATGGTGTTGAGAGCTTTATAAAGTTTGCATTACTGAATGCAAAAGACCCAAACTACATACCTTGTCCTTGCTTGAAATGTGGGAATATGAGGAATCAAACTGCCATGGAATTGAAAAATCATTTGTTCTTCAATGGCATTGATCAAAGTTATCAGAATTGGTTTTTGCATGGGGAACAACTTGTCAAGGATCCTGCAACTAACACAAATGTGAGGATTGTAAAAGAACCTGAACCTGAATCTATTGCAAACACTATCGAGATGGTTCAAGATATTCAGGATGATTATGAAAGCAATGCTGAAGCATTTGAGAAATTACTTGACGATGCTGAGAAACCATTATATCTAGGATGTACAAAGTCCAAGAGGTTATCTACCTTGGTAGAACTATTCAGTTTGAAAGCAAAATATGGATGGTCAGATCAAAGTTTCATAGTGTTACTTCAATTGTTGTCAGAACTTCTTCCATACAACAATGAGATGCTAAAATCTATTTATGAAGCAAAAAAAGCTTTAAATGCCTTGGGTATGGAGTATGAGAAGATACATGCATGTCTAAATGATTGCATCTTATATAGGAAAGAGCATCAAGATAAAACTTCTTGCCCTACTTGCAGACTGTCAAGATGGAAGGTAACTACGAAATCAAATGTTAATAAAACAAGGGTTCCTGCGAAGGTTTTACGATACTTCCCACCTATTCCAAGGTTTAAACGAATGTTTCGTAGTTTTGAAAATGCAAAAAATCTAGCATGGCATGCAAGTCAAAGAGAAGTTGATGGTCAATTACGTCATCCACCAGATACTCCATCATGGGAGCTAATAGATTTTTTATGGCAATTTTGCTGCTTAACCTAGAAACCTATGACTTGCTATTTTTTTAGATGGAATTAATCCATATAAATCTATGAGTAGCAGATATAGTTGTTGGCCAGTTATGATGATAATTTATAACTTTCCCCCATGGTTGTGCATGAAAAGAAAATTTGTCATGCTTACATTGTTAATCTCAGGTCCTAAGCAACGTGGTAATGATATTGATGTATATTTGGCTCCATTGATTGATGATCTTAAATGATTGTGGGAGGTGGGTGTTGAAGCTTATGATGCATACTTGAAATAGTCCTTCACTTTAAAAGCTGTTTTACTTTGGACTATTAATGACTTTACTGCACATGGAAATTTGGCTAGTTGTCCTGTAAAAGGGTATGATGCTTGCTCAATTTGCGGTGAGCAAACATATTCTTGTCGTTTGAAATATAGTAAAATGTCATTTACGAGACATAGAAGATTTTTACATCGCTTTCATCCATATTGTTATAAAAAAAAAGCTTTCAATGGTTAACAAGAATTTGCAACCTATCCAGATCCATTAAGTGGAGAGGGGGTGTTAGAAAAAGTATCAAGTTTAAATGTCTCATTGGGAAAGAAAAATGTAAATTCACTACAAGAAAAACAGTTTTTTGCGACAAAATTTTTTGCGACGAAATAAAATTCGTCGCAAAAAGCAGCCTTTTGCGACAAAATTATTATTTCGTCACAAAAGTTAGCATTTCAAAAGAAAAGATATTTTGCGAGGAATTTTTCGTCGCAAAATAAAACCTTTAGCGATGAATATTCATTTCCTCGCTAAAAACTCGAGTGACTAATTAGGGAAGCATTTTTTGCGACGAGATAAAACCTATTGCGATAAACTTTTCATCGCAAAACGTATTACACAAAGATGGGATTTTGTGACAAAAATTTTATAGCAACATGAACATTTTTTGCGACAAAATTATATTTCTCGCGAAAAAAAGACCTTTTGCGACAAAAAATTCCCCGCTAAAAGCCATTCTAATTTACCATGCATATATAGCAATACTTGACATTTTGCGACGAAAAAATAATTCCTCGCAAAATGTGACCTTTTGCGACAAAAATTTTCTCGCAAAAAATTGATTTTTTGCGGCAAAAAATCTATTTTTTGCGACAAAACATTCCTCGCAAAAAGCCATTTTTATTTACTATGCACACGTGGCAATACTGGACATTTTGCGACAAAAACGTGATTCCTCGCAAAATGTGACTTTTTGCGAGGAATTTTTTGTCGCAAAAGGTCTATTTTTTTGCGACAAAACATTCCTCGCGAAAAGCCATTTTAATTTACTATGCACACGTGGCAATACTGGACATTTTGCGACAAAAACGTGATTCCTCGCAAAATGTTACTTTTTGCGAGGAATTTTTTGTTATACTTTTTTGCAAAAAGCCATTTTTATTTACTATGCACACGTGGCAATACTGGACATTTTGCGACAAAAACGTGATTCCTCGCCAAATGTGACTTTTTGCGAGGAATTTTTTGTCGCAAAAGGTCTATTTTTTTGCGACAAAACATTCCTCGCGAAAAGCCATTTTAATTTACTATGCACACGTGGCAATACTGGACATTTTGCGACAAAAACGTGATTCCTCGCAAAATGTGACTTTTTGCGAGGAATTTTTTGTCGCAAAAGGTCTATTTTTTTGCGACAAAACATTCCTCGCGAAAAGCCATTTTAATTTACTATGCACACGTGGCAATACTGGATATTTTGCGACAAAAACGTGATTCCTCGCAAAATGTTACTTTTTGCGAGGAAAATTTTCTCGCAAAATATTCTTTTTGCGAGGAAAATTTTCTCGAAAAAAATAGATCTTTTGCGACAAAAAATAGACCTTTTGCGACAAAAAATTCCTCGCAAAAAGTTATTTTTTTAAAATTAAAACTTAATAACTTTCCTCTTTTGTTTTCTTCTCTTTGTTTATGGTTCGTCTAATATATAAGTCTTTGTTTAAAAAAAGACAAAAAAAAAAGAATAAAGAAAGTATTAAAAATCTAATTTGATTTTATATAAATTGATAATTTTTAAATATAGTAGGGTCATTTGGATATTCATATAAATTTTTATTAAAAAAAAGACCCTTTGTGATTCAATTCATGCTTTTAAATGTGAAAAACTATTAAGATTAGTATTTGTAAAAGAGATAAATAATTAAAATAAACTCTATATATGTGTGTGTGTGTGTGTGTGTGTGTGTGTGTGTGCGCGCGCGCGCGTGAGTGTGTGTGTGTGTGCGTGTGTGTGTGTGTGATATGAATCGTTAATAATCCAATAATCAAGCATGAAATTTATTTCTAATTATTTATATATAATCTAATTTATGTATGATTTATATATGTCTAACTGCTAAATTACAATTATGATAAACTTATTACTATGACTAATTTTTAATTGATGAAAACGAGATTGGAAAAAAAAATCCAACTTCTAAAAATCTAATTTATTTTTCAATGTTAATTATATGTCAAATAAACATAAATAAATAAATAATTAATAATCATGTAATGTTGCCTATAATTATGTTTATATTTTTGTGTTATTAAGTGTATTAATTTAGACAGTATATTTTTCTTAGACTTTTAATTTTTATCGTATAGCTTTGAGTAAATTGTTGAGATATTTTAAACAATTGTTAGAGTTTATTTTAAGGGAGATAAATAATTAAAATGAACTCTATAACAAAAACTAAATACATTTGTTACATATTGATTACTATATGAATAATTAATCATTTACTGGTAAATGACAAAAACTAATTTTCAATTCGTAATGCATATGATACTTGTAGCATATGTATATGTATATATGTCTAATAATTAAATTACTTATATGAAAAAAATATTTTTAATAATTTTTATTTTTATAAAAAAAATGGATAATTAATTTAAAGGCATTCTATACTTGAAAATAAATGCAATTTTGTTACATTTTTATATAATTATAATATGAATAAGTAATCATCTACTAATTAAATTAGAAAAGCTTATTTTCAATTTCTTATAACAACAAATATGACATATATAGATATCTAATTATTAAATTACAACTATTACAAACTTATGGTTTGCATTTGTCAAGATATTTTAAATATTAATTGTTAGCATTTGTAAAATGAATAAATAATAAAAAAATATTCACTAAAAGTAAAAGCATTTGTTACATAATAATTATAATATGAATATTTGATCATTTATTTATTAAAGTATTAAAAACTTATTTTCAATAACTCGCACATGACAATTATGTCATATGTATAGATGTTTAAGTATTATGCATTTATTAATGATAGTTGAATTGTGTGTATTTTGTTAACACTTTAATACATATGACAATTATGACATACGTTTATATGTTAATAATTAAATTATCTCCATCACAAATTAATTTTTTAAATTTGTAAAACATATTTTTAGTGTTTTTAAAAGAAATAGATAATTAAAATAAATTATAGCTAAAATGAATAGAATCTTTTTGTTACATATATGATTATAATATCAATAATTAATTATTTATTGATCATTAAAGAAATTTATTTTTGTAATTCTTCATATAACAACTATGACATATGTATAAATGTCTAACTATTGTTTACATTTGTTAAATAATTCTTGAGTTGTTGTACCTATTTTATTAACATTTTAATACTCAATAAAAAATAATTAAATACCATATAATGTTTTATATTTCTATTGTATATGGTTGTTATATTATTTATTAATTTGTCATCAAATTATTTAATACCAATCCAATATTATATAAATTTAATTATGGATGAAAATTTAATTAATAAATAAACTTATAATTATCCAAGTATAAGTATGGTTTATTTAAATATTTTTAATTTTAGATTTAGATTTTAATTTTAATATTTTTTTAAGACTTTTTGCGACAAAATTTTTGTCGCAAAAGATTAGAATTTTGTTGCTAAAGATTAGCATTTTAGACTTTTAGCGACCACTTTAAAATTCCTCGCAAAATTGAGTCTTTTGCGAGGAAAATTTAAATCCAAATTCGTCGCAAAAACTAAATTTTAGGCGGACTTTTTCCCGCCTATTAAATTTCAAATTTTTACACCTTTAGCGACAAAAACTTTGTCGCTAAAGACCAAAATTTTGTCGCAAAAAGAAAATTTTAGGCGGACTTTTACCCGCTCTTATTTATTTCATATTTTTTAAATTATTTTACGACAAACTTTTCGTCGCAAAATGTCAAAATTTCATCGCAAAAAATCAATGCCTTTATTATATATACACCACCTAATTCTTTGGTTTACTTCATTTTCTTTCATCTATTCTACTTTCCTCTTCATTTTTATTTTTATCTACTTCTCTTCTTTCCCTAACACTATTATCAAGGTAAATATTTTTACTCATTTTTTCTTTTATGTTGTAATATATTTACTTACAAGATTTATATAATTTTTATTTTTTAATTGTCAATTAATATTTTGTTTTTTTGTTTAATAGGTATTTTGGAAGAGGGAATGCAATTAAAAATCTTAAGTTCTTTATTTCTTTAACATTTTTTTTTGTATACACTTATCTCTCATATCCTATTTATATTACTAATTAATACTTTACTTCTTTTTTGTTTTTAATAGGTATAATTGAAGGTGGGGCACATTTGAAGACTTGAAGATTGATATAAATTCAAGAAACAAAAAATTTAGTGGAGGATGAAGTTTTGTATTTGTTGTGTTATCTTGTTTTTTTATTTTTTTTATTTTTCCATGTACAACCAAAGTTCCAAGTTGTATTAAATTTTTGTAATTTGTTATTATTTAATAAAATTATTCTTACAAAGAATTCTGTTGCATAATGACATAATTTTGCTGTTTTATTTTCGAATTTATAACAAATTAAAATAAATTTTATGAATTCTTAAAAAAATCAATTATGTTAAAAAATTAGGTCTTTCGCGACGAATTTTTTGTCGCTAAAGATCGGATTTAGTGACAAAAAATCGTCGCAAAAGATATTTACAATGAAAATAATTTATTTTAAATATGATTTTGGTATAAAATTTTTTGCGACAAAATTCAAATTTGTCGCAAAATATGCTCTTTTGCGAGGAATTTTATATTGTCGCAAAAAGTTAACATGACGTAATCCTATTTGCGACAAAATATTTGTCGCAAAATACCACTTTTTGCGACCAAAATTTCCTCGCAAAAAGTCTTTTTGCGAGAAATTCAAGATTCGTCGCAGAAAAACCTATTGCGACTCACATTTTGCGACTGGAACGCGACGAATTTATTTTCGTCGCAAAAACTTATAGCGACGAAATTTTGACTTTTTGCGACGAAATATTTCGTCGCAAAAAGTCATTTTTCCTGTAGTGAAATCATCGTTCTACTAAGGGTGACTCTCAAAGTTATTGGAAGAAGAAATCCATATTCTTTGACCTAGAATATTGGAAGTCATTGTATGTTTGACATGTACTTGATGTTATGCATGTTGAAAAAAAATGTATGTGATAGTCTTATAGGCATATTATTGGGCATTGATGGAAAATCAAAAGATGGACTTTCAGCTCATATGGATCCTGTGGACATGGGTTTACGAAGTGAGTTGGTACCACAAATTATTAATAATCATACCTACCTTCCTCCAACATCATATACATTGTCTAGAGAAGAAAAAAGAAGATTCTGTAAAACATTATCAGAGGTCAAGGTTCCTGATAGTTATGCTTCAAATATAAGAAATTGTGTCTCCATGCAAGATCTCAAACTTTATGGTTTGAAGTCTCATGATTGTCATGTTCTCATGCAACAATTAATTCCTTTGGCTATATGAGCATTATTACCTAAACATGTGAGGTATGCTATAACAAAGTTTTGCATCTTTTTCAATTTTCTGTGCAACAAGGTTGTAGATATTTCCAAACTTGAGCAAATACAACATGATCTTGTCACGACATTATGTTTGATTGAGAAGTTCTTTCCACCATAATTTTTTGATATCATGATTCACTTAACAGTTCACCTTGTTAGAGAAGTTAAACTTTGTGGGCTAGTTTACTTACAATGGACGTACCCAGTTGAAAGATATATGAAAGTACTAAAGGGATATGTTGGGAGTTATAATCAACCAGAGGGTTGCATTGCTGAATCATACATTGTTGAAGAAGCTGTAAAGTTTTGTAAAGAGTATCTATTTGGCTTGGATGCAATTGAAATTCTTTCCATAAAGAATTTATATGATTATGCATATCCAAGTTCTGCTGTTGTGATGGTGCCTCGTGATCAACTAATGCAAGCACACCTTTATATCCTAGAAAACACAAAAGATGTTCAACCATCCATCAAGTTAGTAATAAATATTTTGCTATTCTTTATTCCTTTTTTTTTTAATTTACAATGACAATTTTCTAAGCATGTTTTTATCACTTTTTCGTGATAGGGAGCATATGGAGCAATTGAAAGCACAAAATCCAAAAAAGTCTAGAAGGCAGCAATGGCTACAAGTTGAACATAATCGTACCTTTATATCTTGGTTATAATGCAAAGTAAGCAAATTTCATTCTTTATTGTACTCTATGCATTGACAATAATAGCTAACATGTAGTTTCTCATAGTAATGATTTGTGTTTTACATTGAGCAACAATTGAGCAATCAAAGAAGTAGCATTTTTGAATCCCTTAGGTGGATTGCAAATGGACCTCAATCTGATGTGATAAAACATTCTGCATATGTGATCAATGGTTGTCGATTTTACACTAAAGAGTTAACAATTCAAGAGTTGTTCAAAATAGTGGAGTTACCTTAGTGGCGAAGACGATGCAAATTTCTAGTGCCAAGGATAAGAATCCTATGTTTACAGATATGTCCTTTTATGGTGCAATCCAAGAGATTTGGGAGCTTGACTATAATAAATTTTGAATTCTAGTTTTTAAATGTGATTGGGTTGAAAATAGTAATGGTGTCAAAGTTGATGAGTTTGGATTTATACAAGTTGATCTTCATCGAATAGGACATAAAACAAAATCTTTCATTTTGGCTTCTCAAGCAAAGCAAGTGTTTTACGTTGAAGACCAACTTGATTCAAGATGGTCAATTGTTTATGAACCTTCTAAAAGGGTTTTTATGGATGATTCAGATGAAGATGACTTGGAAGACATCAATGTTGATCAATAATGTGCCACTAGTGTATTGTCATGCATTGACTCATTTGATATTATGGATGAGAATGAGCCCGCCTATACACAAGTTGATTGTGAGGGTACTTGGGTGCAAAATTCATGATAGACGTTCGTAAAAGCATTCTCCGAATATTAATATTTGCTACCATTATCAATTGCATTTTCTTGTTTTGCATTCTTGATCTTTGTAAGTACTAATCTCTTTATATCGTTAGTTTTCTATTTTCTAAATTAATCAAAACTAATCCTTGTTGTTCTTATTTTATACGTTTTATGGATGCACCACCACCTTCAAAAGAACCTGGTTCTCCTTCATTGCACATAGAATCAAATGAAGAGAAAAGGAAATCTAGAGGTCTGACTCAATTAAGTCATATTGTGAAGGCAAGAAGCCTTGGGAAGATACTACCTATTGAGTTTAATATGAATGGCCAAGCAGTTGGTAATGGAGTAGCAACATTTAAAAGCTTTCTAGGAGTGACCACTCGTAAAAATGTCCCAATTATATATGATAGTTGGTTTAATGTCCCAAGAGAGAAAAAAGAAAAGTTACGGCAAATTGTAAAGGTATGAACCAACTAATTTTTAAGTAAACAATTATTGATGTTTTCTTTCTACAACAACTTGTGTTTGTTTCATGTAGATGGCATATGAGATTGATGAAGATAGGAAAAAGTATGTGTTGTCCTCATGCACGAACAAGTGGAGAACATTTAAGAACAGCCTAACATCAAAGTTTATTTACCCACTCAAGGATGAACCTGAGATGCTTAAGTGTCCTCCTCATAATTACATCGTGCAAGAAGATTGGGATAGATTTGTTAAAGATCAATTATCCCTATAATTTTTGGTAGCATTATATAGATTTTACTACTTTATTCATTTTGCAAATAAACTTAAGGTGATTGCAATTTAATTTATTTTCATTATATTTCATTTTGCAGGAATTAAGAGGAAAACAACAAGTTCGTCGAAAGCCAAATAAATTTGATCATTGTATTTCAAGATTGGGTTACGTAGGCTTAGAGAAGCAAATTGTAGTGCTCTTGTCAATTAAGTTTATTTGAATTATTAATAGTTTTACGATTTTTATTCCTTCATTTTTTTAATGTTTGTAGCAGAAAGTGAGTGGCAATGATGAAGAAATTCCTCGTTAGGACTTATGGAAAGCTGCACATAAGAGCAAGAAGGGAGAATATATCAATGCTGAAGCTAAAACGAAGGCTGAGAAAATAGTACGTTTAGATGTATTTAAATTTTTCATTTATAATGATGCTACAAAAACAAACAAAAAACTAATAGTAGTCTTTTATTTCTTTCATAGGATGAGTTGAAAGAGACACACGAGGTAAATGGTGTACCCATTCCAGAAGGTGAAGACATCTTTACCATGACATTGGGGTCTCATGAACATTGGGGTCATAACATAAGGTAAAGGACATGGGGTTGCACCATCTGTGTACTTAGGAAGAAAAAAATGGAAGCCTTTGTCCTTCAATATTGATAAGCTCATTGAGGAAAAAATGAAAAGAATTATAAATGAGACTGTGGAGAGAAAAGTTGAAGAAAGAATGAAAGAACATGGCTTTCTAAACCAACGAGAGAAAGAACAATATGAGAATGCAAGTTGCTCTGAAGGATATCAAATGTTATGCCACCAAGAAATGCCAATTAAACCTTCGCAAGAGGTATCTTACATATAACCTTAACTTTTATTTTTTATTAACTTTGGAAATGCATTAACTTTATTTATGTTAACATAGGGTATTAAATGCAAACTAGCTTTAGAGAATGTTAATAATATCGTTGCGATTGGCATGATGTTCAAAAACAATGAACCCAATGCGGTTGTTCATGGCATTCCATTAGCTTCTACTGATGTACGTGTGGCAATTGAAATTGGCTTGGGAAAAAATGCACTTCTCCCTCGTCCTGTTGGTGATGAGTTGCTTTTTATTGGTCAAGCAATTGGATCTCATGTAGCATGGCCTAAACATCTTCTCATTGCATCTAATACTAAGGTAATATTATAGTTATATTATAGTTTTTTTAATATTCATAATTGAAAATTCTTAAAAAGTATTATTATCCTTACACTTTTTTATCTTAATACTTATAGGACTTTGTTAAAGCCACTGAGAAAATAAAACAATGCTCAATACCAAGTAGAATGAATTCGATTTTTTTATTTGCTACTGAAGTCATGGAAAAAGATGGAACATTAAAGTTGTATTTTGATTAAGATAACTTTAGCTTGGAGTTTGGATCAATGTATATATTGAGAGATAACATCATACAATTTTGTGAGATGAAAAAGATTTCAGTTACGACAATAATAGTTTACATAAGGTATGATAAACATTAATTATTGTGTATTACATATAATGAATTTTTATCTATCATGGATATTCATCGAACATTAATTATTTTTTTCATAGGCTACTTTAAGAGAAGTTGAAGGAGCAACAATTAGACAAAAGATATAAATTTGGTAATCCTTCAGCATTTTCAAATGTATCGACACAACATAATGCTTGATATTACTGAGTAAGATATTTTTTTCATACAACTTGTGTTAAGAATAAAACAACTTGATGTCCATCAAGTTCTAATCTTTCCATCTATTACTGAGTAAGTTTTCTATTGATTTTTATGTACTTTTAAATGACAAATGAGAAATGTCATAACATGTATATTATTCTATTACATGAATTTTATTTATAGGGCACATTGGATGTTAGTAGTTATAGATCCACACTGTTGTCAAGCATACTTCTTGGATCCACTTGGCCATGATCAAGTTTTTATGAGATAAAGGAATTTTTTTCATTTGTATGTTCTTATAGCCTTAATAAATTAGATATCCTAATTTATCAAGTTAACTTATCTACGTAGTTGAATTTTGATAATGTAGTGCTTTCAAGATCTATTGTGTAGAGCGCGGTAGTCAGAAAAGCATAAATTGGAAGACTATATCAAGGTATAAGCATTAGTTTTCTTGAAAGATATTATTTTTAAGTATTCTAACTATATACCTTGTTGTGTAGTGCCCTTAACAACCAACAAATGTTGAGTGTGGATACTTTGTTTTGGCATATATGAAGGAGATTGTTACTGATCTTAATGGATTTTGTGAGAATAAGGTAGTTTCATATTTACGTTTAAATTGAAATCATTTAGATGTAATCTTTAAAATTATGATTTTATGTTTATAGTTTTCTAGAACAGAAAGTTATGACCAAGAAGCGATTGATGAGATTATATGTGAGTGGGCAGAGTATCTATGGAAGTTTTGTTTCACTTATAATAGTATATGGTATGTATATTATTAATAATTTGATATTATACTAGTGAATTTTGGTGATTCATATATCTTCTTAATTTTTTGTTTGAATTATAGATAATTTTGGTTGCAAAATATTTTGAAGGAGTCATAGTGAAAGTGCTACATTTTGGATCTTTTTGAAAGAAATCATGCCTGTTATGACTTCAATACCATGCAACAGGTAAATCTAGCTACTTTTTGCAATTACATGTTTCTTTTTTTTTTTCTTTTGTTATTGTAGTTTTTATAAGATAGTTAGTAACCTTATATTTTTTTCATCCTTTTATTTTTTTTTTCTTGTTGTTGTTTTGTTGCTTCTTTTCGTAAAAAGGTCTTATTGTTTTGCAATTTTCGGAAGGAATCATGTGAAAATACTATAATTTTGCAATTTTTTCAAAGGAATCGTTCTTGTTGATAAAGCACTACTTTACTTTGAAGATTTTGTTATTTACTTTTGGTTGTAATGAAATTTGGATATAGATATGTGGATTTATATACTTGTGACTACTAATTTAGATTGATGGATTTGTTCTCTATATATCTATGAGTTTCAATATCTAATATATAAATTATAGCAGCATCTATGATATTTAAAAAAAATAATTTAATTTTTTAACAAAAAAATTAACAAGATGACGGTTATAAACAATAATACTATCATTATATAAATATTTTAATTTTACAAAGATGAGTGTTGTTTAGAAAAAGTTGTCATTGCATCTGCATTATGACGACACTTTAAACATAAAACAATCACAGTTGTTTTAAAAACTATCATCATATATGTGCAAAAAGATGAGTGTTTGAAATTGTCATCGTTTTGAAGCACCCTTACGATGTCAGGCGCATAGATGTGGCTTTCAAACTGTCATCATTATCCCATTTCAACACTCATTGATGAGAGCTTTTGTAGTAGTGATAGCATTAATGCCTTTGTTTTGCAATCATCATAGCTTGGGTTAGACGAGATGGTCATTTGACAAGGCAAGAGGAATCAATTGATGAGATGGTTGCACCAAATAACAACAATGCTAAAATGGCTCAAGCGGTGGCTGACATCACTAGGCTCCAACAGCAATTAGCCGTACTCATTGAAGCGTTGCGAAATAGGCCTAACCGCATGAACCAATCTCCACCCGAGGGTAACAGTGATGGTGAAACTAACCAAGGCAAAAATAGGGGGAAGAGTCCAATCGACCATGAAGAACTTGAATCGGTCAAGTAATTGGCCAAAGACATGGAAAAAGTCCAATCCCTTTTGAAGAAGAAGGGATTGAAAGAGGTCGAAGACCTTAACGACATCTTGCTTATGGGAGACAAAGAGTTGCTTTCAAAGTTTTGTTTACCAGACTTGCCCAAGTCCAACAGAGAGGGGAATCTCAAAACACATTTGAGGTAGTATGCACCATCATGGCTACTACTTCTTTGATGAAGGAACACATTTTGAAATACTTCATGCTATCCTTAGAAGATGATGCGGTAGCATGGTATCATGATCCCCGAAAGAGAGTTCGAGAAGACTGGGAGGAACTTTCTCAACCGTTTGTGGAACAGTATCGCCATAATACCAAACTGAGGGTAATGTTGAGGGATTTGGAGATAATAAAACAATAGCTCAGTAAGACTTTTTCAGAGTACCTAGTTTGTTGGAGGGCTACGGTAGCCAAAATGACCACCAAGCCTGCGAAGAAGAACCAAGTTCGCATGGTGATCAATGGGGCCCATAGTTTCATCAGTGATAGATTGGTGGGCTTCCCTATCAAAGCCTTTAAAGACTTATATGACGTAGGCATCCAAATAGAAGAATTGGAGTCTAGACAGAAAAGAAATAACAACAACTACCATAGAAGAAATCAAGGGCAGTATGACCAAATTAGTGGATCAGACAATGAGGATGTAGAGGAGCATCAACCAAGAAAGTTTACTCAATTAAGACGACCTTTATCTAAAGTATTTGAGGAGCTCCATGCCCGATTTGTGTTTTTCCCGTTGACACCAAAGTCTCCATGAAACCCATGACCACCTAACCACAAGCATCATGAATATTGTGATTTCCACCAACAAATGTCATCGCCTTTGACATGAGATACAAGACTTGATTGATAATGGAAGAATTCCTGATGCAGAGAAAGAATAATGATGTCTTAAGAATGTTATGTTTGTTAGTTGTGTGTTCTTTTAATGATTATTGATAAAGTCATGATGCTCATTGGAAGTAGATTTTTGGTAATATACGAGATTGTGTTGTTTTCATGCTTAACCCTTTTTGCTAGACGAGTTTCATTCTTGATTCTTTAATCATTTGAGCACAATAGCCATGAATATGGAACTTTATATCACTTAGAGAAACACACATACCTTGATGCATGATTGTGGGTGGCAAAATGAAATGTTGTAATATTTGAGTTCTTTTGTTTTGTTTAGGATAACAAGATAATGGAAGGGGAAAGTTAAAAAAACAAAAAAAAAAAAAAAAAGAGGGAAAAAAAGAAGAGAGAAAGCAATTGTGGATAAGTTTGGTCTTTTTGCCTTCTTAATTCGAGCAATTAAGCCCGAGGGGTGCCTCAACACCTAATACCCTAAGACCAACTGGTTTGGGAGCTATTGGCCCAAAGCTCGCTACATGGATTAAGGAGAAAGCTTAATGGGATTGAACATTGCACTATCCACAAGTTTTCTAAGCAAAAATAAAGTATCGACAACCCGAGTCGTTAAGCTCGAAGGGGTGTCTTAACACCTAATGCCCTAAGGTCAACTGGTCTGGGAGTCATTAGCCTAAGGCTCGCTACATGGGTTAAAGATGCATTCCTTCAAAAAAAACAAGGGAGAAAATATATATATATATATATATATATATATATATATATAAAATGAATAAATGCCCCTTACCTAAGGTTATTAGCCTTAACAAATATTAGAACCGATATGGCTTCTTTCTAATAAGCCCCATAGTCATGTGTTGACTGAGCATAAAAAGAAGGTTTATTGATATCTTGACTGAAGAGTACATGAGTCATAAAAAAAATTGTTGAGAGTTTGTTTATTTGGATAAAATCAAGGAGAGTGCAATAATGACCACCTTGGATGTAAAATTCTATAAATCACTTCTAAATAATAACGCTTTAATTGCTAGAGACTAGCAATAAGCTAGTTGGGGGGTGTGATGAACACTTAAATATGCATGTTTAATAAGAGTTTAGTTCATCATATTGCATTACTAGTGTCATTAAATTCCTCAACTTAAGCATATTTGTAGCATTTGCATCTTTGGAATTAATTTCTCTTAATTTTGGTTTTGTTACAGGTTTGGTAAAATAGGCATAACTCTCTATTTATAGATCAGAATGGTGAAAATATTAATGTTTTGGAAAGATGATTAAATTATCTACAAGATTATATTTCAAAGCTTAATCAAATTTGGGCTCTTAGTGGACAAAAATGGACTTGAAGTGAATCCATCTGCAGTTTCAGTCCAACCTGACCATGCCTCAATATATTGACCATATCTCTCAGAATACGTATCCAAATCATATGAATCAAGATGTTATAGAAAGCTGAGAGAAATACCAACGACTTTCATGAAAACATGTAATTAAAATTAGCAATAATTCAAGGTCAAAATCAATGGTCAAAATCGGTTCATATAATTACCCTAATTCTCAAAGTTGGTGCATCTAATATTTGACAATTATTCCGTTATAATTTGACAAGTTTGCCCCTGAATGTATCTATAAATAGAGGTGCCTTGTGACCCATTAGGGCATCTTGGCCTTAGCTGGGATCTTGTATTGTGTATCTCTTGTTATTCTCTCTTGTATGTTATTAATGAATTTCCTTTTTCTTACAATTTGTGTTCTTTCTCTTATAATGTCTTTCTAAATTCTCGCTTGCTAAGGTGAAAGGGTGAACCCCTTGATATGAGAGTAAGGATTCTCTAACCCTTGATATGTGCTTAATTATCATAATCTTATGTTGTTTATTTTATATGAGTTACATTTACTCTCTTAATCAATCTTGACACCACTCGTAAAGTGGAGGTCTTGATCCATTGTAGACAATCCTTGGCACATCAAATGCTTGGATCCTTCCTAGATGTCGTATGGTTTTTCCTTACCGACACGAATCTAGTTAGGAACCTTGATTTGTTGTCGACATATGGAGATTGGCACATTGGATGCTGGAACCCATTTACAAGTAGTGGTATAAATATTGGTAACGAAGCAAATATAATTCATATAACTAAAATAGGTTGTTTACCTTATTCAAAATATCAAGGGCGGATCCCTTAACCTTAGCTTTCATTATTATCGTGTTGATTTCTCTTGTGTGATTCTCATTTATTGTTTACAAACTTGATCTTACCTATAATTGTTGATATTATCTTGTCATCTCTTTGGATCATCCATATCATATTTGTTTAGCTTATAATTTGTAGCGCTAAAATCACCTTCCTCGTGGATCGACCCCGGACTCACCAGGTTTATTACTTCGACACTCCTATACTTGGGAGACAATCCTTTTTCGGATGTGTCAATAATGTAATGTTTCATACATTCACATACATTTGAAACTCAATAAATAACGAATTCCTCACCACCATATGTGAGTTTATTCAATGTCTATCAAACTTCTTACATATTCATAGCTAAGGCATACATTTTTAGTGATGGTCCCTCACCATTAATGTGAGTCCCCCATCACTTCATGACATCATACAATTACACTTTTAAAATTGCAAACATTCGTACATTCATAAATTATAAATCAAAGAAAGCCATGGCCTAGTATCATGGCATTCTAGCCTAGATTTGATAAATTCTTTCATGGTATTTTACCTATTTATATTCTAGCGTAATTCACATCAATTTATTATGAATCATGACATTTCTAGCATAAACATGGCATTTCTAGCCTAATCATGGTTGTCATGGCATATTTTAGCCTAGTCATGGCATTTCTAGCCTAATTCGAACAATTTAAATCAATCATAGCTATTCCATCTCAAACAAGACATTCAAGGGCAAAATGATAATTCTACCCATTCTATGCTATTTCCTAGCATACATCAAAGCAAATATAAGTTATCCTTAGCATGATTCTAATCATGTACTCTTGAGCATGATTCTAAGCATGTGCTCCTAAGCATATTTCTAAGCATTCATGAAGAAATTAAATTCCTAAGCATGTTTCTAAATAAGGAAAGGAAAGATGACTTACCTTGACAAGCATTTCCACCTTGCAAAACAAATTGAGTTAGCACAATTCATAATAACCTTAGACATGCACCTAAGCATAAAATCAAATTCTAAACATGCTTATTCTAAGCAAGAAAAATAAAAGAGAATATGGGAGGGAGGAGAGAATTCTACTCTCAAGACATACCCTTTCCAGGTTTAGAGCAATAGAACGCCTAAAAAATTATATTGGAAAAGACTTCTCAAATTCTTAAGCATATCTTCAAGAAGAAAAAAGAGATGATTGTATTCGACAATCAGTGTGAACTACAAAATGAGAGGAGTAAGGTTTATATAAAGGGGGGTGAAGATGAATAAGGAAGGTCCTAAAGCTAATTTTCGAAAATAAGCCTCCAAGGGCCATTAGATGGCCACCCAATTAATTTCCTTTCGGGCCCTTCCTTTTTTCATCATCCTTTGGTGCAGTCCCTTCGAACCTTTTGTCTTTCGATTGCACATAATTTTTGGAATTCAACTCTGATTTGTAATCCATAAATTTCTATTAAAGCTAGATATCTGTAGCTTCACAATGGTATATGATTATCATCGGATTCCTCCTTGATTAATATATGTGATTTTTCAAAATCATGTGTGAATTTTTCAGACTCTTCACCAACTTCTTTTCACCCTTCTCTTCTTAACTCTAAAGGGCATTTGGTCATTTTCTTTGCTCAGCATTCATCTTTATTTCAATCTTGAGCCTCAAAAATCTATTACTTACAGCTTCGCCCTACTTGCAAGAGGTTTGTCAGACATAAAAGTTGATGAAGTATTTTTACTCTGCTTTTTTTTCTTCTTTCTTATCATCTTCGACTTCGTCCCCTTTCAAACTTTCTCACCATTCCCTTATACTCATGCAGTATGTCCATTTAAGGACTACTGTGCCCATTTACTGGCGAACGTGTCTATCTAAGGCAAATGTGCCCATTCATGGGCTAAGGTGCCCATCCAAGTGCGAACTTGCCTATCTAAGGCGAGTGTGCCCGTTCGACGGTGGGCATGCTTATCTAAGGCGAGTATGCCCATCCAAGAGTAGAAGTTCCCATTCAAAGGCTAGAAAGCATCCTTATGATGCTATAATAAAACACTCTCAGTGCACCTACTTCTTAGGGTTTCTAGCACTCTTCAGTGCATTTACTTCTTAGGGTTTAGTGACACTCTTCAGTGCATTTTTTCTTAGGGCTTGTGCCTATTCTAAGGGCTTGAAATACTTTTAAGCACACCTACTTCTTAGCATTTTTAGCACTCTTTAGTGCGTCTCTTTTTAGGGCTTGTGCCTATTCTAAAGGCTTAAAGCACTCTTAAGTGCACCTATTTCTTAGGGTTTCCTTCTAATGCATGCCAGTCAGGAAAACTTCTATCATGCACTGCTCTGCAGTGTTTGGACCTTTTCATTCTTCGTGCCTTCGGTTAAGCATTCCTCATTCATTTTTTATCTCTTTAAATTTTGCATTCATTGGGTTTTATGCCCCTCTTCTAAGTGTTCTTCATGCTTCTTCGATCTTGTTCTGTCTTTGCATCTTGTTGGATTTCATGCCTAAGCTTCTATTCCTTGATCCCTTTCAATCCACTCAAAAATCTCTTGATCATGTTCGAACATTCTTTATTCTTGACTTCTCTTACGTTCGCCATTCTTCCTTGGGGAGTTTCGAATTCTTAAACTCGTTGGAAATCCTTCCATTTATTTTTGCAAGATTTTGCAAAATTTAAAAATTTTTTGTAAAAATTAATTCAAATATTCACCTTGTTTGGAATTTTTTTTAAAATTAATTCAAATATTCACCTTGTTTGGTGCGTTCTTCAACAAACTGCTTTCTGGTACCTGGAGAAATTATTCCCTGTGATTCCAGTCGAAGACTCCATCGACGAAGGTTACGCTTCATTCCTTGCGAGTCGTCAAACTGCTGTCATGGTCAAGTATTTGTCACCGATTCCATCAGAAGTGTCTTAAGGTTGATGAGGAATTCCTCTCTTTTTCTCTTCTCTTTTCTCTTTTCTCTCTCTTTTCCTTCATTTCTTTTATCTTTCTTCTTTTTTTTTTCTTTTTTTTTCTTCTTTCTTTTTTCTTTCATTTCTATCTTTCTTGCTTGGCCCTTATTTGAGGGGGATGGCTGGTAGGCTATCAGATAGCGCCCGACTATCTGACTATCGCCCGATGGTTGGTCAACAACTGCTTGGTTGTTTGACCATCAGTCAATGGTTGTTGGCTTCTATAAAGCCTTTTCTTTCATTTCCATCTTCATTCCCACATAACTTCTTTGTTTTTTCATCTGATTCACTTCCATTTTTTTACGAAGTGTTCGTCTCCGCTTCTTCCTTCTAATGGTAGGTAATCTAATCCACCTTGGCGAGTCTGATCCGATTTGGAAATCGACATTGAGGGGTCTTCTAAAAGACCAGGAGGTGCTGGTCGTCTATGACTTGGCTTCTCACATAATCAGCCTGGTAGTTGGTTTCTTCAAGCCTTGTCTTTTTCCATCTTCCTTATATTTATTTAGGCTTGCATTCATGTAAAGACTTCAATTTCTTGCTTTATGACTATCATGAGAACAAGATATGTGAGGCATTTTCTATATCCCATAGCTGGTTCTTAGAGATAGAGAATGATGTAGTTAGGAGAAGGATCATCGATATTGGTTTCTACGAGTTCATCACTTGTCTTTGGCATGCTCAGTGGTATACTGACCGTCAAGCATCAGCTGCTTAGTGTGAGAGGTGGATGGATATGACCCACACCTTCCATCTTTCGTTTGATAAGATGACTATCATGCCTTTAGATGTTGTTGCCTTAACCGATCTTTCATGCGATGGCAATTCGATTCCTATTAATGCCTATATTACAGACTCAGCATATCAGCACATATTGATTTAAGATCTTCTTGGATGTGAAGTGAAAGTCAAGAGCAATGTTTCTATTCGATATGCTCCCCTGTAGGAATATTGGAAACGAAGGTCCAATCTGACTCCCATTGAAATGGATGAATATACTCGCAGTTTCATAGTTTATCTGCTGGGTTCAACACTCTTCTCCAATACGTCAAACACCATTGCTTTGACTTTACTCCCTGCTCCCTGGAATCTTGATCAAGTGAAATATTTTGACTGGGGTTGTGCTGCTTTCGATCAACTGTATTTTTGCTTGGATCAGGCTTTTCAAGGCATTGTCGGGGTTCCTAGATTTGCTACACTTACTGAGGTAACGTCTTTCTTTTTCACACGTTTGTGTTTTATCTTCATGACTTCCATTTTTTATTCTATATCATCCATGCTAGATGTGGGCATATGAGTTGGGAGTTCTACCATCTCCTCTTCCTGTTAGCGAGGATTCTTCTTTCCCTCGAATGAATAGGTGGGCTGCACATTGTGTGGAGCTTGAGAGATCTCATGCGTTAGACTTCTTTTATGATTACATTCATACGTTGACTCGGGATAAGGAAACAAAGAATTTATAGTCAATATTTCGATTATACCATATTCTTACCATGCCTTATTCTTTCGCATACTCATTCTGAGTGGTGGGGTCTCATGGAGCACTGGTCCAAAGCTATGAGAATTGCTGCTCCATTCAACTTATACCGAATCCTCATTCCTTGTGTAAATAGCATGATACGGTATCTCGATGAACGCGTATAGGATTGGTTTGAGGGCTCGACATGCCCATTTTATCAAACCTGTAACAAAACCAAAATTAAGAGAAAGTTAATTCCAAAGACGCAAAGACTACAAATATGCTTAAGTTGAGGAATTTAATGACACTATTAATGCAATATGATGAACTAAGCTCTTATTAAACATACATATTTAAGTGTTCATCACACCCCCCAACTAACTTATTGCTAGTCCCTAGCAATTAAAGCGTTATTATTTAGAAGTGATTTATAGAATTTTACATCCAAGGTGGTCATTATTGCACTCTCCTTGATTTTATCCAAATAAACAAACTCTCAACCAATTATTATTATTATTATTTTTTTATGACTCTTGTACCTTTCAGTCAAGATATCTATAAACCTTCTTTTTGTGCTCAATCAACACATGACTATGGGGCTTATTAGAAAGAAGCCATATCGATTCTAATATTTGTTAAGGCTAACAACCTTACGTAAGGGGCATTTATTCATTTTATATATATATATATTTTTTTTTTCTCTTTTTTTTTTAAGGAATACATCTTTAACCCATGTAGCGAGCCTTAGGCTAATGACTCCCAGACCAGTTGGCCTTAGAGCATTAAGTGTTAAGACACCCCTTCGAGCTTAACGACTCGGTTGCCGATGCTTTATTTTTGCTTAGAAACTTGTGGATAGTGCAATGTTCAATCCCATTAAGCTTTCTCCTTAATCCGTGTAGCGAGCTTTGGGCCAATAGCTCCCAAACCAGTTGGTCTTAGGGTATTAGGTGTTGAGGCACCCATCGGGCTTAATTGCTCGAATTAAGCAGGCTACGAGACCAAACTTATCCACAATTGCTCTCTTCTTTTTTTTCACTTTTTTTCACTTTTTTTTTTTTTAACTTTCCCCTTCCTTTATGTTGTTATCCTAAACAAAACAAAAGAACTCAATATTACAACATTTCATTTTGCCATCCATAATCATGCATCAAGGTATGTGTGTGTGTGTGAAGAAAGGTTCATGAATGCTTGCTTAATGAATACATAAGCACACAATTTTTAAATGATAAGGTTGTGAGAGTTCATAGATTTGAATAATTCAAAGTGAAATGAATAAGACCTCCTTGTTATAAAATTCAAAAATCAAGACTAAATAATATCAAGTTAGCTAAAATGAGTTCACAGGATCAAAATAAAATGACAAATTGGTTAGAATGGGTTTCAAGGGTTCAAACTGGCCCTCCCTACTCTGCCATTCCTGACCCAGAATGCGTCTCAAGAGGATTTGAACTTCTTACGCCGCACTCTGAATCTAATTACTAACTCGCTTTTTTTTTTAAGAAAAAGAAAATTCAAAACATACTTATGTCTACTATCATTCCCCCCCAACCAAATGAAACATTGTCCTCAATGTTTAAATGTAGAGAGATAAAGTATAGGAGACATTACCTGAAGCTTCTGTTATTCAAGAGAGATGACCTAAAAGACTCATAAAATAACATGCTAAAAATAAAATAAAATAAAATAAAGAACAAGAAAGAAGAAAAAAAAAATTACAAACGGAGATTCAGATCCAATTTGCACTTTTTGTTTTGCCCTCCTGCCTAATTAATTTGAGTACTAGCTGGGTCAGGTTCATACTCAACTTCTTGTAATTTGTCAAGTAGCTCACCAGCAGAAGTGGCAGAAATAAGGATCTTTCTCGCTGAATGAGGGATAAAATTCTGTTCCACAGCTGCATCAACAAAACTTATCAAAGGATCAAAGAAATTTTTGACATTCAACAAACCTATGGGTTTTTTATGGAGATTCAGTTGGGCCCAAGAGGAAATTTGAAAAATTTCTTCAAGAGTGCCAAAGCCACCTGGTAAAGCAATAAAGGCATCTGAATTGATGAGCATATGTGTCATGTGTTCATGCATAGAGGAGACCTGTAACTCCGTCCCAACCGTTTTTCCAACGATGCTTTCTATGGCCAAAGCTTTAGGAATAACTCCTAAAACTTGACTACCTCCTACATGTGCAGCTGTTAACACACAACTCATTAACCTAAGGCTACCTCCCCCACAAACCACATGAATCTTTCTTTCAGCCAGTAGCCTACCAAGATAGTTTGCTACTTCTACAAACTCCTCACTTTTACCCGGTCGAGATCCGCAGAATACACATATCCTTTGGATTGTGAAGTTCCCTCCATGTCTATGCAACTCTCTAACTATGTGTGAAGAAGAGAACAAGAGATGTGGTATTTATGGAGTGCAAAAAGGTATGCTAATGATGACATCTAAATAGGTAGCTCGGTTGCTTTTTGAAAAATATGACAATAATGCATAGAAATTCAAAAAAAAGATGATGAAATAAGACACCATAAGTCAAGCAAAAGATACAAATTAAAAAATGACAGCTATAAGGCATTAAAATTCAAAAATGATGGCACGTATGCATATGTACAGGTAGTTGTGACTGTGGCTCACATCTTCCTCTGGTTTTACGTCTAGAAACGGCTTAAACACCTTCTATGAGTTGGGGATATGCTTCCCATCCAGTTTTCTTATAAACTGGCAAACAGGGTCGTTTTGAGTCAGATTCCCAAGACTATAGTGTTCCTGCTCATCTCGAAATTGTGTCCATAAGTTAAAAATTTCACGCTGCACAAGTCCATAAGAATGCGTCTCAAGAGTCACTCGGATATCATCCAAAGACTCCTTACTCAGTCCATTCTTGATGAACTGTAGTTTATCCTCCCGATTATTACACAAATCTCCCAAGGAGCGGCAACGCTGGTTACAAGTCCATCTTGCACATTTGGGACAGACTTGTAACCTTTTCGCTCTTCACTTTTTGGCGTAAGAGCTTTTTCCCATACCTGGCATATGAGAAACAAGACCATCTGAAAATTCATAAGAAAATCTGACCTTGGCTTCAATTAACCATCTCACTTCGACAGGCATACCCTTAAGCATCAACATCCTTACTCTTTCTGCGCGAGCTTTGTAAATTTTAAGCAAATCATTTGGAGGAAGAGAGGGAAAATGTTTGTGCAGATTTGAGAGAATGGTGTCCATGTGAAAATGCGAGAAAAGAAAGGAAAATGAATGCAAGGTGAGCAATAGTTTTTAGGGAACTGAAAAACCGACTTTAAAAATCACGGAGTACCGTATCCGCCACTTGACTGGAAAACAAAATGCAAACACACAAATAAAATAAAAGCACATAAAATAAAATAAGAACAAACTAGAAATGATAGCAAAAATCAAGAATAAAAATGAAAATATGGCACAAACGGATAAAATTTGGTTAGTCGTGAAAAAAGGCCAAAAGAGGAATCTCTTCGAAAGTAATTTACCACGATAAAAAATATGCCATTGAGGTGGTACCTCTCTTTTTCCTTTATTTGTGAGAATGGAAGAGATTACCACTGATTGAGTTTGTTTGTCCTTGAGGCATGCATTCTTGAGTGTGGATGTTTCTTCCTGCCTTTCTTCAAAATATGGCTCCCAACTCTTAATCTCTTTCACCGAATCTTTGTCTAGATGTTGGCCCCTTGGATTACTCACATGTGGATTGATGGAGTTTGGCTCTAGTTGAAATGGAAACTCACCTTTCTTATGAGGACTAAGTGCAAATGCAAGCTTTTCAAGAGTATCGTTCAAGTTCGCCATAGTTTGAGCAGTTTGACTATTAAAAGCCTCTTACTTTGCAATGAATGAATTCAATGTTTCTTCAAGATCCTCATAAGATGCATGATCATAAGATTTTTTAAAATTTTGATATGATTGAAAGGGAGGTTGGGAAGATTGTGCATGATTATCCTTCCTCCGATCAAAATTCAAGTGATTTTTCCATCCAAAATTTTGTGAGTAAGTATTAGGATTTGACCTTTGGAAAGTGTTTAACACATTGGTTTGGTCATGGAGACCTTTCCTAAAGGTAGGCATAATTGGGCAATCATCCGTAGGATGATCACTAGTATTACAAGTGTGACAGAAAATTTCTTGCATGGACCACATTTCTAAGTCCTCGACTTTTCTAGCTAGGGATGCAAATTTAGCATGATAATCATGATTCTCCCTAATGTTATAAATGCCTCTACTAGATGTTCTTGGCACCTCATAGGTGCCACCATTGTTTCAATTTTAAGCATTTTTCGCTAGTAAGTCTAGGAAATCCATGGCTTCATCTGGGTATTTATCTTCAAATTGTCCATCACACAATAATTCTATCATTTGCCTAGCTTGATGTGTAAGACCTTCATAGAAAATTAAAACTAGTTCCCATGTTTCCAAACCATGATGAGGACAAGTATTAAGCAATGCTTTATACCTATCCCAACATTGGTAAAAGGTCTTTCCTTGTTTTTGAGTGAAATTGATGATTTGATTTTTGAGAGAATTTGTTCTATAGGGAGGAAAGAATTCTTTAGGAAATTGTTGTTGCATTTCATCCCATGAGCTAAGGGATCTTGACCTAAGATTTTGTAGCCATGTCTTAACTTTATCTTTTAGAGAAAAAGGAAAAAGCTTTAATCTCAAGATATTTATGCTACAATTTAGGTCACTATAAGCGCTACAAAACTCTTCAAATTCTCTGAAGTGCAAAAATGGATTTTCAACATCTAGGCCATGAAAGTGGGGTAAGAATTGAATGAAATCCGATTCATGGTCGAAGTATAATGCATCATGAGGGAAGACTATGCATGATTGTGCACAAATTCTCCTAAGATTTATGGAGTCCATTAATGTTCTTGGTTGGGCATGAGCATGATTATTTTTTTTTTTAGACAAGATGAGTGGCTACTAACAATTCTACCAATTAATGCAAAGAGAAAGAAAAGATGAACACATGCAAGAAAAAATAAAAATAGAAATGGGGAGAGAAGAGATGAACGTATGCAAGAAAAATAAAATAGAAATGGGAAAAGAAAATACTTACAATTTTGTACGCCAAATTTTACCTTCCCCGGCAACAGCGCTAAAAACTTGACACATCCGAAAAAGGATTGTCTCCCAAGTATAGGAGTGTCGAAGTAATAAAACCCGGTGAGACCGGGGTCGATCCACGAGGAAGGGAATTTAAGCGTTACAAATTATAAGCTAAACAAATGTGATATGGATGATTCAAAGAGGTGACATGATAATATCAACAAGTATGTAAGATGGTAGGCGGTATTACCGACCATTCAAATATAAAACAAAAAGCAAGAGGAGGTAAAACCATCCATGGAAATAGGTGGTATAACCAACCATAGTAAATTAAAGAACAATTTCATAAGGTGGTAGAACCTACCATAGTAAATAAAATAAAAAGTTCATAAACAATAGAATAATTAAAATACAAGAGGAATTAACACAATAACAATGAAGGCCAAGGTTAGGGGATCCGCCCTTGATATTTCAAATAAGGATAATTAACCCATTTTAGTTATATGAATTATATTTGTTTCATTACCAATATTTATACCACTTCTTGTAAATGGGTTCAAGCATCCAATGTGCCAATCACCATATGTCTACAACAAATCAAGGTTCCTAACTAGATTCGTGTCGGTAAGGAAGAACCATACGTCATCTAGAAAGGATCCAAGCATTTGATGTGCCAAGGATTGTCAACAATGGATCAAGACCTCCACTTTACGAGTGGTGTCAAGATTGATTAAGAAATTAAATATAAATCATATTGAATAAACATTATAAGATTAAGATTATTAAGCACATATTAAGGGTTAGAGAATCCTTATTCTCATATCAAGGGTTTCACCCTTTCACCTTAGCAAAAGAGAAATTAGAAGAACATTATAATAGAAAGAAAATAAAATGCAAGAAAAAGGAAATTCATTAATAACATAAACACACAAAACACAATACAAGATCCTAGCCAAAGCCAAAATGTTCCAGCCAAGGCCAAGATTCCCTAATGGGTCACAAGGCACCTCTATTTATAGATACATCCAGGGGCAAACTTGTCAAATTACAAGGGCATAATTGTCAAATATTAGTTGTAAATATCTTTGACAATTGGGATCACTAGGCACTGACTTTGACCATCAATTTTGACATTGAAATATTGCGAATTTTAATCACATGTTCTCATCAAAGTTGTAGATATTTCTCTCGTCTTTCTAGAACATAATTATTTGCGCAATTTGGATACGTATTTTGAGAGATAC
This sequence comes from Boswellia sacra, assembly GCA_013180625.2. Classification (NCBI taxonomy): domain Eukaryota; kingdom Viridiplantae; phylum Streptophyta; class Magnoliopsida; order Sapindales; family Burseraceae; genus Boswellia; species Boswellia sacra. Next base: position 88,459 of record SNVD02008703.1, read on the forward strand.
GGTCCAAATACTGAGGCCTAGTCAGACTGGGCCGAGACTATAGATGGGTTCACTTCAAGCCCAATTTTGGTCCACTAAAAGCCCAAATTTGATAATGCTTGTGAAATATAATCTTGTAGACAATTAAATCAGCTTTCCAAAATATTAATAATTGCACCATTCTGATCTATAAATAGAGAGTTATGCCCATTTTACCAAACCTGTAACAAAACCAAAATTAAGAGGAAGTTAATTCCAAAGATGCAAAGACTACAAATATACATAAGTTGAGGAATTTAATGACACTATTAATGTAATATGATGAACTAAGCTCTTATTAAACATACATATTTAAGTGTTCATCCTTTAGGTTTTTCTTATGCCGTTTTTTTTAACGCTCTAACTTTTTCCTAAGCTGCACTTTTCTAAGTGTTCGACTTGGCGAGCTTGCCCTAACTTTTGCCTGAGTCGCCCTTCTTGGGTTCTCAACTCACTGGGCTCTTTTTTTTTCTCATGCCTTAACTTTTGCCTAAACTATCCTTTTCGTGTTTTTAACTTAGCAAGCTTGCCTTGATTTTGGCCTAAGTCGCCTTTTTAGGCTTTTGACTTTGTAGGTTTTTTTTTTCTTAATTTTTTTGTGTTTCTTTTTCTTCTCATATTTGGTTGCAAGAGAGATTATCTATCCTTGCACCACCCGAAATAGGCATTTCCCATTATAGCCCTTGACTTCATACGAGTAGGAAACTCGAGAGATGCTCTTGGATTGACTGGCTTCAAGTCATTCCTGATACTCAGATTCACTAGCATTGTCTGTCGTGGAGGTTAGAGCATGTGACTATAAGGACATATACTGCATACTTGCCTTTAGCAGGTTTCACCCATAGTTCATTCTACGATCCTGCCAAGTTGCGTCGACAGTATGGTCTAAAGCAAAGGATTGTGGACTCACTGACTACTTTCGGTTATGGGAGATTATTTGCTCATTATCTAGAGCAAGTGAGAGATTCTTAGGCACTTCGCACCATTGAGTGGAACCTATTCCATGATCCTAATTTTGAAACTGATGACCGATACAAGGATTGGGTGACTTTTCAGGCTTCCATTCCTGACCCTGTTCCTCAAGCTAGGCAGTGTCGTGAACGATACAGTGAACCTATTTATAGTCCGTCGAAGAGGTAGAGACGACATTGTTAGTTCTTTAGGTGGCTTAGATGTTCGATGTTTTCTTTATGTTGTTATGCAAAATAATAAGACATTTCAGAAGATATATTTGTTCCAAACAATTTCATTTCATTAATAAAGTACAATCTTTGTTCTTCGAGCACTCTGTGCACAATGATACAACTTCTGTCATTAATCAGCCATTTATAGTTTTCTGATTAATTATTTTTCCTCTCACTTTTTTTCTAATGCATAATATTTCTTCAACCTATCAATTTTGATGGGTTCAATAAACTCGTTCCCTTCCATATCTGATAAAATGATGGCTCCGTTGGACACGACCTTTGTCATAATAAACGGGACCTCCCATTTAGGTTTAAACTTCCCTTTGGATCAAACACAGCTAGTCTCAGTTGCTTGAGAATCAACTCACCTTCTTTGAACTTCATTGCCTTTATTCTTTTGTTAAAAGTTTGAATAACCCATTACTAGTATAACTGCATATGATACCTAGCATTCATTCTTTTCTCATCAATAAAGGCCAAGTGTTCATATCTACTACGAATCCACTCCTTTTCAGGATCTCCTGCTTCGGTAAGAACTCCAGTTGATTTCAATTCTATCTCAATTGGTAGAACTGCTTCTAAACCATATACCAACGAGAATGGCGTCATACGGCTTGAACTTCTAGTGTCATGCCTATAACCCTACAACACAAACAACAACTTCTCTGTCCAATCTTTATATATCTGTACCACCTAGGCCAACATCTTCTTAATATTCTTATTAGTCACTTTTATCACTCTATTGGCCTGTGGCCGATATAGAGATGACTTATGGTGTTCAATTATATAGCTCTTAAATAAAGCCCTAGTCTCAACCTAAAAGTGAGCTCCATTGTCAATTGCGACATGGTGTGGTACCTTGAATCTGCATATGATGTTTTTTCTCAATGAACTTTGCCATTCGCTTTACCCCTAACTTAGTATAGGACTCAGCTTCTATCCATTCGGTGAAGTAGTCGATTGCTACCACCACATATCAATGTCCATGAGAGGTCGACGACCTTATTTCACTTATAATATCGATGCCTTATGCAGCAACGGGCCATAGTACAATCATCCCTTGTAGTTATAAGGGTGGTTGATGTATCAAGTTTCCATTAATCTAGCATTGGTGACACTTCTTCACAAATCAAACACAGTTTATCTTCACAGTTAACTAGTAGAATCCCTGTCTGATGAACTTCATTGTAAACACCAGCCCATTCATTTGTGGGCCACATATACCACTATGGATTTCTTCCATAAGCCTCATTGCTTCCTTATCATCCACACATCGAAGTTAGACCCCTTTCAGCATTCTCTTCTACATCATCCACTGATGACAAGTAAATTGTTGGGCCAGCTTACGTAACATAGCCCTATCCTTCTCGTTGGCCTCATTAGGTAAACTCCTCTCTTATAGATACTTCCTTAAGTCATAAAACCATGGCTTCTCATCCAATTTGATCTTTGGTACATAAGGCTCCATGTAGCAAGCACCCTATACTTGTGATATCACTATTGGCCTTACCAATAATTCTTGTGTGCTTACCCATACTGATGCCAACAAAGCCAATGCATCAGCCATCTGATTCTTAGTTATAGGAAGGTGAGTGAAGGTGTATTGCTTGAATCCCAACGAACCTTCTAACGTGTTCAAGGTACTACAGTTTTGGCTTCCCTTCTCATAAATCCTAATCTTCATTGGCTTGAGAGATGACTAGCTTGGAATCTTCTAACACTTTTACTTCATCAATACCCATGGCAATCATAATTTCTAAACCAAAAGTGTAGGCTTCATACTCGGTCATATTGTTAGTGACTCTGAACTCAAACTTTTTGGCAAACAAGATGACTTATTCAGTTGGTGACAATAGAATAACTCCTATTCTATCACCGTTATGATGAACAGCTCTATCAAAGAACATTCTCCATCCCATTACTGAGATTTACCCTAAATATTCATCTGGGAATTCCAACTCCCACGGTTTATCGTCATCAACCGGGTTCATAGCCAAGAACTTTGCTATTATTCTTGCTTTCATCACCTTCTTAGTGACATATTCAATGTCAAATTCTGATAACTGTACTAGCCATCTTGCTAGCTTCCGCACCAATGCTGGTGACTCATACAGATACTTAATCAATCATCCTCTGAGATAGCTTTAATTTTGTAAGACTAAAAATAGTGCCTCAGTTTCTTTGACAGCCAAACCATGGCTAAACAGGTTCTCTCCACGTAGTTATACTTCATCTCATATGGTATCAACTTCTTGCTAAGATAATAGATGGCATGCTTTACACCCTTTTCATCTTCTTGTGCCAACATGGCACCAGTAGCCTCCTATTCAAGAGCTAAATAAATAATTAAATTCTTCCCAGGTTTTGGTGGCCTCAAAACTGGTGGGTTTTGCAAGTACTTCTAAATTCTTATGAATGCTTCTTAGCATTGATCATTCCATTCTATCAGCTGATTCTTCTTCAGAAGCCTAAACAATAAACGGTTGTTAGTTCAGTGACGAATCGAGTGATATACTGGATCTTTCCCAAAAACCCTTGAACTTCCGTTTCAATCTTAGATGATAGCATCTCCGTAATCATCTTCACCTTGTCTTGATTTACCTTTATCCCTTTCTTGCCAACTACAAACCCCAGCAGCTTCCCTGAGGTGACTCTAAAGGCACACTTTTTTGGATTTAGCCGTAGCTTGTATTTCTTTACCCTTTATAGGAATCTATCTAAGGCTTCAAAGTGACCCTCTCGGGTCTCAGGCTTCACCATCGTGTCCTCTACATAAACTTCTATCTCCTTATTCATCATATCGTGAAATAACATTGTCGCCATTCGTTGGTAAGTGGCCCCTGCATTATTCAAACTGAAGGGTGTCACCTTGCAGTAATAAGTTCCCTATTACGTAATGAAGGTTGCCTTCATCTTGTCTTTATTGGTCATCATTATCAGATCGTACCCGAAAAACCCATCTACAAAAGAGAACATCACACTGGTGGTAGCGTTGTCTACCAACACATCAATATGAGGCAGAGGAAAATCATCCTTTGGTTGATGTCTTGTTCAAGTCTCGATAATCTGCGCACATTTAGACCCTTCCATTTTTGGTATTGGTACAATGTTGGCTAACCATTCCATATACCTCACCACTTCTAGGAACTTGGCTTCAATTTGTTTAGAGACTTCTTCTTTAATTTTTTTAGCCCACTTTAGCTCATTCTTCTTTAACTTCTGCTTAACTGGTTTCACATGCGAATAAGTCAAAATTGTATGCTCAATGATGCTTCTGTCGATTCTGGGCATGTCGTCAAAGGACCAAGTTAAGACTTCTTCATGTTTCTTCAGTAATTTTTCAAATCTCTCTCTTTCTTTAGGAGTTGTATCAAGTGCAATGCATATAATCTTAGGTTTTTAGATTGTTTGAGTTTGAGTGGTGCGAATTTCAAATATGCTAGTGAAATGCAAATTATAATGCATAACACCATTAGGGAAGACATCAAACAAGTAAGCAAAATTATCCTTCATTGCATTAAATTTCGAAACATAAATAACGTCCTCTTCTTCAAAGGGGTTAGGTATAAATATATCTTCATAAGATACACTTCTAATTCCTTTCTTGACGAAAGCAGCTAGGTCGATGGATGGTCTATTGATGGTGTTGGTTCTTCGGGCTTCTTTTTTTATGGTCATCTTCCCAGTTTCCCCCACTAAATCATTCCCTTTGGAGACTCTTACCTGAAGGATGTCTTTGAATATCTGAAATTTGGGTTTTAGTATTCCCTTGAAACTCCTACATACTTCGTCTCTTAGGCTTTAGCAAATTTGATGAATTTCCCTTCCTTGGGCTTATCATCTTCTTCTTCCTCTTCAGATTCATAACCCAACGCCCTTTTAGAGGTCTGATTCCTAGCATGTACCTCTATTTCTTCATTATTCCATCGATGATTGGGTTGACTTCATCAATCATGGCCACTTGAAAGCCACCCATGTAACATATTTCTCTAACCTTCACACTCAAAGCAGTTGGTGAAATTGTTGAGGCTGCATCAATGGTTATGATCTCTCCATCCATGTTGAATCAAATTTTCTGATGCAAGGTGGAAGGAAGTCCACCAAGTGGATGGAACCATGCTCATCCCAACAAAGTAGTGAACGTGATTGGAATGTCCAGGACTATGAATTTTGTCATAACTTCGATTGGCCCAGTCTTCACTAAAGCTTTGAAGATCCCAATAGCACTCCTTTTCGAGTCATCATAAGCCTTGATCACCATCTCACAAGGCTTAAGCTCATCTTCACTAACCACGTACTTGTGTAATATCTTCATAGGCACAATATTGATGGCAAACCCATCCTCCACCATGATGCGATGAGATGTCTTCCCACTAGTTTTTGTGGTGATGAACAATGGCTTATTATGGTTTATTCCTTCAAATGGTAGATCTTCATCTGTGAAGGTGATTTTCCCTCTTTCTTTTAGCCTCTTAGGTGTTCTTTCAGTCAAGGCAGTCAACGTTTCATTAGTAGTAGCAGCCATCAATATCTCTACCTCCACCAAAGCCTTCGCTATGGCTTCTCTATGCTTTTGGGATGATATAAGTAAATTCCAAATGCTAGCATCCGCTTGAGTTTTTTTCAACTATTTGATCACTTAATCTTCTTCTCCCTTGGTTTCTTCTTCTTTGGCAACTTTTTTGCCCTTCTCAATTGTCTTCTCAGCTGATTTCTCGTTTTCTTTTTCATATTAAAATCTACCAGTCTTTGTTACTCCTTGGACATTCTCTCTCTCACCCCCGACTGTTTCTTCCTCATGTATTTCTCCCTCAATTCTTATTTCTTCTTCATCATCACTTCTAAAATCAGCTTAAAAGTTTGGAAGGGTCTTGACTTAAAGGATGTCATCCCAAATTCTCATGCCTCTCACTTCCTTGCATCTTTTAAAGAAGCTCTCTCTCATTACGAGACTCTTAACTTGTTTCCCTTTACTAACTTCACTACCCTTATTCACCTTGAGTCTTTTAGATGGCAGGCCTTTTCTAGCCTGCTTTCTAGCCATCCATTTCTTGGCAAACGAACTTGATGGCATAGGCTTCTCTTTGAAGGGCGTTCTTCTTGTCCTTCTTCTTAGAGCTATTCCTCTTATTGGTCACTAAGATTCACGAGTTCAGTTTCGTAGCTTCGCCTAACCCCTTTCACTATAATGTTGGTCCACCCACCTTTCTTGTTATGAATTTTGGATGCCAAAGGAAAAGGCTCATCTTCCACCCTCTCAATGATATCCTTAGACTCTTCTACTTTGGGCTTTTTTGTCGAGGCCACCTTTCTAGCTGTTTGTTCTAGCTTGGACTTCTCCTTTCTTTTGGCTCTCTAAGCCCTACTTGATTTATACTCCTCGAAGGAATTCATGACTTGCTCCTTAGTCAAGCCTCATCCAATCATGTTAGTTGATGGAGGAGGCACCCTATTGTAATTAAACAATGGGTTGCTCATTGTGCTAAACTTATATATCTCTGGGTCAGGACTCTCACCCTTGTCAATCAAATCTTAGATCTCTTAGCGAAGGCGAGTGCAATCGTCAATCATGTGGACAGTCACTTGGTAAAATTTGCATTTCCTATAGTGCCTCCAATTCCTTGGTAGTGGGTTTGGAGACTCTCTTGGTGGCAATGGTTGCAAGATCCCTTCAGCCCTTAATCTTGCAATGACTTTGAAAAGTGGCCTTTGCAAATGACTGAATCTTCTTTATGGAGTAATTGCTTTCACCTCTACTTGCTTCGTGCTATGCCCACTAGGTTGGTGGTACTACCCTTGACTTCTTCGAGGATAGCCGTGAGTGTTACTCTTTTGTCTAGACTCCAATTCGTCTATTTGGATGCTTGAGTCATACAAATCTAAAATGTTTTGATAGTAAAACCCGCTAGTCTATTACTGATGAAAACAAGGGCTTCGTTGATCAACATCCAGACCTAGTCCTTCTCCACAAGCCTGGTGATCATTTTGGCTGCCTTAGCCCTCCAACGAAGTAGGTACTTCAAAAAAGTCTCGCTGGGCTTTTGTCTTGTCATCTCCAAATCCTTCAACATTTCCCCCAATTGGGTATTATGGCAGTACTATTCAACGAATTGTTGACAAAGTTCCTCCCATTCTTCTCGAACTCTCTTTGGAAGATCATGATACCATGCTGCCGTATCACCTTCTAAGGATAGCATGAAGTATTTTAGTATATGCTCATTCATCAAAGGAGTAGTGGCGATGATGGCTGCATACTGTCGTAAGTATGTTCTGGGATTCCTCTCTCTGTTGAACTTAGGCAAGTCTGGGGGATGAAACTTTGGAGGCAACTCTTGGTCTCGCATAAACAAGATGTTGTCCAGGTCTTCAGCCCCTTTCAGCCCTTTCTTCTTCAAAAGGGATTGGACTTTTTTCCATGTCCTTGACCAATTGCTTGACTGATTCAGGTTCTTCATGATTGATCGGGCTCTTCCTCTTATTTCTACCTTGGCTAGTTTCACCATCACCATCACTATTACCCTTGAGTGGCGGTTGATTCACGTGGTTGGGCCTATTCCGTAAAGCTTTAATGAGTTGGGCCACTTATTGTTGGAGATCGGTGATGTCAGCCCTCGCTTGAGCCCTTTCAGCATTGTTGTTATTTCATGCAGCTACCTCGTCAATTGATTCTTCTTGCCTTGTCAAACAAACACCTCGTCTAACCCAAGCTATGATGGCTGCAAAACAAAGGTGTTAATATCATGCATGCATGCATGTATGCACGGTATGATGCATGCTCATACAAGGGAATAGATATGCTTTTAGCCTAACGTTGAGTCTCTTTTCCTAGGATTTTAGGCTTCATTCCCAAGACATCATCATGGGATGTGGGAATGCAAGATTCTCTGTCCTAATTCTAACGTTCGTGGTGATGTTGGATTCTTCATGATTATCATAACATGGTTTTCAAAACGTCATGATAACCCTAACTCATAGCACATGTCCCTACTTTTGTTCTTATGGGTGACTTGACATGTGGCATTTGTTCATGGTTTCATGATGTTTAAGTTGATGTTATTCTAACCACAGGGAATTTCACATCCATAGACATGCATTTTAACATGGGTTTTGGATATTCATCCTATTGGATGTCTCTAAAGTCATCTATATAGGCTTGAGTCTCGAGGGTCCAATGGTTTGGGCTCTTTCAAGAGAGAGATGCCCCCTTGGGTCGGTCTTTTTTTATACCAATTCAATGGTATGTGCTCAAAGATGTTGAAAAGAACATGAGTCATCTAGGAGTTAAATAAAGCCAAAGACTTCTTATAACAATGCCACAAGGCTAGTTTAGGCATTTCGTGCTTACTGTGTGCAAAAGTGTAATGATGCAAGGACTCATTATATCAACACGAGATAATAAAATTTGGTATTCCTACCAAAACCAACTTCTCTTATCCCTAGCGAAGTCATCACTGTGAACGGGGCTTTCATCTCGCCCAAGCATTTGTGACGACAACACTATGTCAAAGCCTCTTTCGAGACTTAAGGGAATAGAAACAAACCATGGGCACGTCTGGAGAAAGGAGTCACCACCCGGTTATTCAATTCGGAATGAATGGGAGCAATCTAATCCCTCGCTTTGGGAACTAAACTACCCTCATTCTTTCAAAGATAGGTCCAAGAAGTTAGATACGAGTCTTTCGACCTGCCCGAAAGTAAATCAGGCCTTACTTGGGAAATACCAAATAAGAATATCTTGTGTTATTACTTAGTCTACTTAAATGGTACATTTTACGCACACATTCTAATTTTTATCTATAATAAACATGTTAAGTGATTGTTCAGTCAAAACAATTGTATATTCATACAAAGAAAGAGGAAGCATAATAGATTATATTTCTATCATACACGGTGGTAGAGGAGAAGATTACAACATTGCTATTTAACAACAATATAATGTTTCATACATTCACACATTCGAAACTCAATAGATGACAAATTCCTCACTACCATATGTGAGTCTATTCAACGTCTGTCAAACTTCTTACATATTCATAGCTAAGGCATACATTCTTAGTGATGGTCCCTCGCCATCAATGTGAGTCCACCATCGCTTCATGGCATCATACAATTATACTTCTAAATATGCAAACTTTCGTACATTCATAAATTACAAATCAAATAAAGCCATAACCTAATGCCATGACATTCTAGCCTAGATTTGACAAATTCTGCCTATTACTATTCTAGCATAATTTATATCAATTTATTAAGAATCATGACATTTTTAGCCTAATCACGATTATCATGGCATATTCTAGCCTAATCATGGCATTTCTAGCCCCATTCATACAATTGAAATCAATCATAGCTATTGTAGCTCAAATAAGACTTTCAAGGGCAAAATGGTAATTCCACCTATTATATGTTATTTCCTCGCATACATGAAAGCAAATATAAGTTCTCCTTAGAATAATTTTAATCAAGTGTTCTTAAGCATTATTCTAGGCATGTGCTCCTAAGCATATTTCTCAACGTTTGCAAAGAAATTAAATTCATAAGCATGTTTCTAAATAAGGAAAGGAAAGATGACTTACCTTGACAAACATTTCCTCCTTGCAAAACAAATTGGATTAGCACAATTCACAATAACCCTAGACATGCTCCTAAGCATAAAAAGAAATCCTAAACATGCTTTTTCTAAGCATAAAAAATAAAAGAGAATATGGGAGGGGGGAGAGAATTCTACTCTTAAGACGTACCCTTTTTGGGTTTAGAGTTACAAAATGCCTAAAAAATTATACTGGAACAAGCTTCTCAAATTCTTGAGCATGTCTTCATGAAGGTGAAAGAAATGATTGTATTCGATGATTGGTGTGAATTGCAAAGTGAGGGACTAAGGTTTATATAGGAGAGGGGTGAAGATGAAAAAGGAAGGTCCTAAAGTAATTTTCAAAAATAAGCCTCCAAGGGTCGGGTGGCCATATGATGGCCAGTCGGCCATAGGCCAACAACTGGGCGGATGTCAGTTGGCCGTCCCCTTCTTTTTTTCATCATGCTTTGATGCAATCCCTTTGAACCTTTTCGCTTTTGACCGCATATAACTTTTGAAACTCAACCCCAATTTGTGATCTGTAAATTTCTATGGAAACTAGACATTCGTGCCTTCGCAGGCATATGACTCATCACCAGATTCCTCTCGGATTAACTTCTATGATTTTATAAATTCACGTGTCAGTTTTTCAGACTCTTCACCAACTTCTTTTCACCCTACTCTTCTTAACTCTCAAGGGTATTTTGATCATTTTCTTTGCTCGACATTCATTTTTATTTTAATCTCGAGCCTAAAAAATCTAGTGCTTATAATAGCCATTCAAAATCAAAAGAAAAGCAAACATGGTGGGTGAAAACCCAAAGTTTGGGGGTATAAATGGAAGAAGTTGATGCTCTTAATTAAAACCTAGAATGGTTGTATGATTATGGGTGAGATAACCTTATATTCTCATTTATCATAGCTTGACCCTAGCTTATCATTACAAGCTTGATAAAGCCTTAATGATCCTTGATATTGTGAGAGCTTACATCAGTAGACAGTGGTGTGAAAAGCGGGCTTATGATAATCCTTCTATCTCTACAGCTTGATCACTAGGTTCTATGTGCATAAAGCTATCCGAGTCTTAACAAGAAGTTTGATTGGCTACACACATGCACACGAAGAATCTCGAATGAAATGATTCTGACCGAGAGTCAAAATTGTGAACCATCACGATGTCAACGCATTACCACTGAGCTATTGAATTTGAGAAAGCCTTGAAGAACTTGAATGTAAATCAAATTGATGCACAACTCACATTCAGCATTTCAACTTGTTATTAGAGGGTATTGGGTTCATTGAAAACATGAACAATATCTGCCAATAGTTTCCAGCAATGGTATCAAAGAAGTAACTTTTCCACCAATGGTGAAGAAGCACGACCTATGGAAGAAGTTAGCCATTTTGTCTAGGGTGGATGTCTACAAAAAAAAAAAAAAAAAAAGGAATAATGCCTTTGAAATTGAATGAAAAAGTCCCCTAAAAAGATACTAAACTCTTCATGCAAAGGGTAAAGAATTACCTATCCATCTTCAGAAGTGAAAAGAAGTAAGGGACAAGGGGTTGTCCAATCATCTTGAGTTAGAAATGAAATAAGGGGGTAAAGAATTGCCCTAATCATTTTGAAAATCATGGCAGATGTTATCTCAATCATCTCAAAGGAGTGTAAGAAATGGTTCTACAATAGATAGCCTTTCTTATAACCAAATATTAGAAAAAGAAACAAAGAAGAAAAAAAGCCTGCTAAGCCGAAAACATGAAAAAGTGGCTTAGGCAAAAATTAAGGCAAGCCCACTAAGCTGAAAACCCGAAAAGGGAGCTTAGGCAAAAGTTAGGGCATGAAAGAAAAGAAGAAAAAGCCCGCTGAGTTAAAAACCCAGAAAGTGCAGCTCAGGCAAATGTTAGGGCAAGCTTGCAAAGTCAAAATCCCAAAAGGGGTCGTTTAAGCAAAAAATTAGAGCATAAAAAAAAAGAAAGAAATGAAAAATGATTGAATATGCTAAGTCAAAAAACGCGAAAGGGGGGCTTAGGCAAAATTTAGGGTTAAGGAGAAAAATACCTAAAGATGTAGAAAGCTACCACCGAATCTCTAACACGGATCCAGCCTGACACGATCCAGTCCAATCACTGTCTTAGCTAGAATCAAGGGAACTGATGTGAAACCGAGGCTTATTTGAGGAATAATAGTCACGAGATGAAGAACTCTGAGATTGTCTTATGAGACCAGCAAAAATTGTGCAAGGAGGCAAAACTAAAGAAGGCAAAGCCAGTAGGATAAGGTTCTATCTAATTATCTCAAGTAAAGCGATAATGGAAGACAATGCCATCTTACCGCCGGTGGTATGAATACCTATGGTAGAAATAAAAAAGTTAAAGAAGTTGAAAAGATTAGACATCGATGGTGTCTCAATAAAGGCATAATGATACTCTCAAAACTAGACGAATGAGAACCAAATGTGGCAGAGAATCCCTTGTACAGAGGGGAAAGCTCTTGCCTACTGAAGTGAAAGACATGATCCTAAGGATCCTAGAAGGTTGGCATTCTTTAAGAAAAGGAACATCAAGCTTTAAATGTCGAAGGAATTTCAGATTGAAATCAGATTGAAGAGTCTACTCGATACGAGTCGTTTCCAATCATCGTCTTTTAGAAGCTTTAAAAGAGGCTAAAGGGCCTTTGAGAAAGGCCTCCAACATGTTAGAAAAAGCGAGAAGTGGCATTGAAAGGTGCGAGGAGAAGTAGAAGGGAAAAATAGAAGGTTGATGACTATCGTCCTCACTTATCATCACCAATATCAACTGTAGAAGTAGTAATCGGAGCCTGAAGATGTTCAACCTCTTACTCTTGCCACTCGAGTTGTTGGTAACCCATCTAGTCCAAGCAAGAAGAATATAATTAGAAAAGATTATTGAGATAGACATCATGCATACATGAAACATCAAACAATTTCTTGCAGGAAGCACAATTCAGAACGGTATACAATCTAGAAGTAATCGAGTAAAATTGTAATGTAGTACGAAATACTGGAGGTAATCGTAAAAGAAATAGGCTCAACACCTTCAAGAAATGTAGTAATAATAGCACGATGTGTAAGTCAGTCTTGAGGAGATACAATAGAAGTAGCACGATGTGCAAGTCAGTCTCGAGGAGACACAATAGAAGCAGCATGATGTGCAAGCCAGTCTCGATGAGACCTACTAGAAGCAACACGATGTGCAAGTGAGTCTCGAGGAGACTCAACAGAAGCAAGATGATGTGTAAGTGCTCTTGATGAGACCCAGCAGAACCAGGATGATGTGCAAGTTAGTCTCGATGAGACCTAACAGAAGCAGCACAATGTACAAATAAGTCTCGATGAGACCCAATAGAAGTAGCACGATGTGCAAGTGAGTCTCCATGAGACTCAATAGAAGTAGCACGATGTGTAAGTGAGTCTCAATGAGACCCAACAGTAACACGATGTGCAAGTTAGCCTTGATGAGACCTAATAGAAGTAGCATGATGAGACCCAATAAAGAGCTTGATGTATGCAAGAATTAAGAATGTCATAATGATAAATCAAAAGATTTTCCGTGCTGATTTAGAAGGAATCGAGAATAGAAGCAAGAATACTCAAAAAAAGGGCATGAAATCCAATGAATACAGAGACTGGAAGAAGCATGAAGAATAATTAGAAGAGAAGCATAAAGCCTAGCAAACGCATAGTCTGAAGAGATCAAAGATGAATGAAAAGTACTCAGTTAAAGGCTCAAAGAATAAGAAGGTCTAAAGATAGTAAAACCGTGTATGACAGAAGTTTTCCTGACGGGTGTGCATTAGAAGGAAACATTAAGAAGTAGGTGCACTTAAGAGTGTGTCATGCCCCTATAATAGGCACAAGCCCTAAGAAGAGGCACACTAAAGAGTGTTGAAAACCCCAAGTAGTAGGTACACTTAAAAGTGTTTTAAGCCTTTAGAATAGGCACAAGTGACATATCCGAAAAAGGATTGTCTCCCAAGTATAGCAGTGTCGAAGTAATAAAACCCGGTGAGACCGGGGTCGATCCACGAGGAAGGGAATTTAAGCGTTACAAATTATAAGCTAAACGAATGTGATATGGATGATTCAAAGAGGTGACATGATAATATCAACAAGTATGTAAGATGATAGGTGGTATTACCGACCATTCAAACAAAAAGCAAGAGGAGGTAAAACCATCCATGGAAATAGGTGGTATAACCAACCATAGTAAATTAAAGAACAATTTCATAAGGTGGTAGAACCTACCATAGTAAATAAAATAAAAAGTTCATAAACAATAGAATAATTAAAATACAAGAGGAATTAACACAATAACAATGAAGGCTAAGGTTAGGGGATCCGCCCTTGATATTTCAAATAAGGATAATTAACCCATTTTAGTTATATGAATTATATTTGTTTCATTACCAATATTTATACCACTTCTTGTAAATGGGTTCAAGCATCCAATGTGCCAATCACCATATGTCTACAACAAATCAAGGTTCCTAACTAGATTCGTGTCGGTAAAGAAGAACCATACATCATCTAGAAAGGATCCAAGCATTTGATGTGCCAAGGATTGTCGACAATGGATCAAGACCTCCACTTTACGAGTGGTGTCAAGATTGATTAAGAAATTAAATATAAATCATATTGAATAAACATTATAAGATTAAGATTATTAAGCACATATTAAGGGTTAGAGAATCCTTATTCTCATATCAAGGGTTTCACCCTTTCACCTTAGCAAAAGAGAAATTAGAAGAACATTATAATAGAAAGAAAATAAAATGCAAGAAAAAGGAAATTCATTAATAACATAAACACACAAAACACAATACAAGATCCTAGCCAAAGCCAAAATGTTCCAGCCAAGGCCAAGATGCCCTAATGGGTCACAAGGCACCTCTATTTATAGATACATCCAGGGGCAAACTTGTCAAATTACAAGGGCATAATTGTCAAATATTAGTTGTAAATATCTTTGACAATTGGGATCATTAGGCACCGACTTTGACCATCAATTTTGACATCGAAATATTGTGAATTTTAATCACATGTCTTCATGAAAGTTGTAGATATTTCTCTCAGCTTTCTAGAACATATTGATTTGCACAATTTGGATACGTATTTTGAGAGATACGGTCCAAATACTGAGGCCTGGTCAGACTGGGCCGAGACTGTAGATGGTTCACTTCAAGCCCAATTTTGGTCCACTAAGAGCCCGAATTTGATGATGCTTGTGAAATGCAATCTTGTAGACAATTAAATCAGCTTTCCAAAACATTAAGAATTGCACCATTCTGATCTATAAATAGAGAGTTATGCCCATTTTACCGAACCTGTAACAAAACCAAAATTAAGAGAAATTAATTCCAAAGATGCAAATGCTACAAATATGCTTAAGTTGAGGAATTTAATGACACTATTAATGCAATATGATGAACTAAACTCTTATTAAACATGCATATTTAAGTGTTCATCACACCCCCCAACTAGCTTATTGCTAGTCCCTAGCAATTAAAGCGTTATTATTTAGAAGTGATTTATAGAATTTTACATCTAAGGTGGTCATTATTGCACTCTCCTTGATTTTATCCAAATAAACAAACTCTCAACCAATATTATTATTATTTTTTTTTTAAATGACTCATGTACCCTTCAGTCAAGATATCAATAAACCTCCTTTTTGTGCTCAGTCAACACATGACTATGGGGCTTATTAGAAAGAAGCCATATCGGTTCTAATATTTGTTAAGGCTAACAACTTTAGGTAGGGGGCATTCATTTATTTTATATATATATGTGTTTTTTTTTTTGAAAGAATGCATCTTTAACCCATGTAGCGAGCCTTAGGCTAATGGCTCCCAGACCAGTTGGCCTTAGGGCATTAGGTGTTAAGACACCCCTTCGAGCTTAACGACTCGGGTTGCCGATTCTTTATTTTTGCTTAGAAACTTATGGACAGTGCAATTTTCAATCCCATTAAGCTTTCTCTTTAATCCATGTAGCGAGCTTTGGGCCAATAGCTCCCAAACCAGTTGGTCTTAGGGTATTAGGTGTTAAAGCACCCCTCGGGCTTAATTGCTCGAATTAAGGAGGCTACGAGACCAAACTTTATCCACAATTGCAATTTTTTTCTTCTTTTTTCTTTCTTTCTTCTTTTTTTTTTTTGCTTTTTTTTTTTAACTTTCCCCTTCCTTTGTGTTGTTATCCTAAACAAAACAAAAGACCTCAATTATTGCAATATTTCATTTCGCCACCCACAATCATACATCAAGGTATGTGTGTGTGTGAAGAAAGATTCATAGATACTTGCTTAATGAGCACATAAGCACACAATTTTTTTAAATGATAAGGTTGTGAGAGTTCATAGATTTGAATGATTCAAAGTGAAATGAATAAGACCTCCTTGTTATAAAATTCAAAAATCAAGACTAAATAATATCAAATAAGTCTTCAAAAATGCAAGAATAAAATGACAAATTGGTTAGAATGGGTTTCAAGAGTTCAAACTGGTCCTCCCTACTCTGCCATTCCTGACCCAGAATGCGTCTCAAGAGGATTTGAACTCCTTACACCGCACTCTGAATCTAATTACTAACTCGCTTTTTTTTTTTTTTGCAAGAAAAAATAAAATTCAAGACACACTTATGTCTACTATCCTTCCCCCCCAACCAAATGAAACATTGTCCTCAATGTTTAAATGTAGAGAGATAAAGTATAGGAGATATTACCTGAGGCTTCTGTTATTCAAGAGTGATGACCTGAAGACTCATAAAATAACATGCTAAAAATAAAATAAAATAAAATAAAGGACAAGAAGAAAAAAATTACAAACGGAGATTCAAATCCAATTTGCACTTTTTGTTTTGCCCTCCTGCCCAATTAATTTGAGTACTAGCTGGGTCAGGTTCATACTCAACTTCTTGTAATTTGTCAAGTAACTCACCAGCAGAAGTGGCAGAAACAAGGATCTGTCTCGCCCAATGTGGGATAAAATTTTGTTCTACAGCTGCATCAACAAAACTTATTAAAGGATCAAAGAAATTGTTAACATTCAACAAACCTATGGTTTTTTATGGAGGTTCAATTGAGCCCAAGAAGCAATTTGAAAAATTTCTTCAAAAGTACCAAAGCCACCTGGTAAAGCAATAAAGGCATCTGAATTGATGAGCATATGTGCCATGCGTTCATGCATAGAGGAGACCTGTAACTCCTTCCCAACCTGTTTTTCCAACAATACTTTCTACAGCCAACGCTTTAGGATAGCTCCTAAAAACTTGAAGTACCCCCGATATGTGCAGCTGTTGACACACAACCCTTAAACTGAGCTACCTCCCCTTAACCACATGGAATCTTTCTTTCAGCCAGTAGCCTACCAAGATAATTCGCTACTTCTACGAACTCTTCACTTTTACTTGGTCGAGATCCACAAAATACACATATCCTTTGGATTCGACGTTTTGAAGTTCCCTCCATGTCTATGTAACTCTCTAACTATGTGTGAAAAAGAGAACAAGACATGTGGTATTTATGGAGTGCAAAAAGGTATGCTAATGATGATATCTATCTAGGTAGCTCGATTATTTGTTGAAAAAGTTGACAATAATACACAAAAATTCAAAAGATGATGAAATAAGACACCATAAGTCAAACAAAAAAAATACAAATTCAAAAATGACAGCAATGAGGTATTAAAATTCCAAAATGATGGCACGCATGCATATGTACAGGTAGTTGTGACTGTGGCTCATATCTTCCTCTGGTTTTACGTCCAGAAACGGCTTAAACACCTTCTATGAGTTGGGGATATGCTTCCCATCCAGTTTTCTTATAAACTTGCAAACAGGGTCGTTTTGAGTCAGATTCCTAAGACTATAGCGTTCCTGCTCATCTCGGAATTGTGTCCACAAATTAAAAATTTCACGCTGCACAAGTCCACAAGAATGCGTCTCAAGAGTCGTTCGGATATCATCCAAAGACTCCTTACTCAGTCCATTCTTGATGAACTGTAATTTATCCTCTCGATTGTTAGACAAATATCCCAAGGAGCGGCAACGCTGGTTACAAGTCCATCTTGCACATCTGGGACAAACTTGTAACCTTTTCGTTCTTTGCTTTTTGGCATAAGAGCTTTTTCCCAAACCTGGCATAAGGGAAACAAGATTATCTAAAAACTCACAAGAGAATCGAACCTTGGCTTCAATTAACCATCTTAAATCAGCAGGAATACCTGTCTCTTATACACATCTAGATGTGTATAAGAGACAGGCGGTGTAAGGAGTTCAAATCCTTTTGAGAAGAGCGGGAAAATGTTTTGCATTTTGAGAGAAATGGTATCCATGTGAAGAAAATGAGAGAGAAGAAAAGAAAAGATGCAAGCAACGTTTTTAGGGAACTGAAAAACGCGACTTTATAGTCTGGAGTACCGTATCCGCCACTTGACCGGGAAAATCAATCCTTAAAAAGGATCGACTAAAGCAATGGACTCTTCATTTTGGTCAAAATTTTCAAAGAATGTTTTTAACCGTTGTCCATTAACTTTAAACACATGACCATTCTTTGGGTTCTCAATTTCAACTGCTCCATGAGGGAAAACATTTTTAACAATGAAAGGCCCAGTCCAACGTGACCGAAGTTTACCAGGAAATAAATGCAACCTTGAATCATACAACAGAACTTTTTGTGAAGGTTCAAAAGATTTTCTAACAATAAATTTGTCATGAAAAACCTTCATTTTTTCTTTGTAGATTTTAGAATTTTCATAAGCCTCATTCCTGATTTCTTCAAGTTCACTCAGTTGGAGTTTTCGTAACTTGCAATCATCATTCAAGTTTGTGTTAAATGTTTTAATGGCCCAATAAGCTTTAATTTTCATGTTTTCCAACTGGCAAGTGACAAGGTTTTCCATAAACTAATCTAAAGGATACTTCCCAATGATTTTTGAAAGCAGTTCGTAAGCCCAGAGTGCATCATTAGGTCTTAAAGACCAATCTTTACGATTTGGGTTAACCGTTTTTTCTAGGATATGTTTTATCTCCCTATTAGCTGATTCAACTTGTCCACTTGTTTGTGGGTGATAAGGTGTAGAAATTTTATGGGTTATTCCATATTTCTTCATTAAAGTTTCAAATGGTTTGTTACAAAAATGTGTACCCCATCACTAATAATGGCTCGAGGAATTCCAAATCTACTCAAGATATTCTCTTTCAAGAATTTGACAACTGTTTTGTGATCATTGTTTCTACATGGAATTGCCTCAACCAATTTTTTTTTTTTTTTTTTTTTTTTTTTTTGAAACATAGTCTACTGTCAATAAAACAAAAAAAAAAAAAAAAAAAAAAACAAGGATTGTACACAAAACCAAATGACGGTGGAAAGGGTCCCATAAAATCAATACTCCAACAGTCAAATATTTCAACGACAAGAATGGGATTCAACGGCATCATGTTTCTTTTTGAAATAGATCCCAATTTTTGACAATTTTCACACGTTTTGCAAAATGCATGTGCATCTTTGAATAAGGTGGGCTAATAAAATCCACATTCTAAGATCTTAGCAGCTGTTTTTCTAGATGAAAAATGTCCTCCACATGCTTCAGAATGACAAAAGTTAATGACACTATTTACCTCATTGTCGGGTATGCATCTTCTCATTATTTAGTCTGGACAATATTTGAACAGATATGGGTCATCCCAGTAAAAATTTTTCACCTCGGTTAAAAATTTTCTTTTGTCTTGAGCATTCCAATGAGGTGGCATTTTCCCTGTCGCAAGAAAATTTACATTGTTAGCAAACCAAGGTACAGTAGCAACAGAAAATAAAAA
>SNVD02008708.1:0-10668 GCA_013180625.2 Boswellia sacra
TGCACCCTTGGTTGAATGAAACCTGGTGGTCGATGTGGTATGGCATTTGGGGCATTTGGTTGATGATTCCCATATCTTAAATTAGGGTGATCTCTCCATCCAGCATTGTAAGTATTGGAGAAAGGGTCATACCTTTGCCTTGGTTGTCCTGGAAATCCACCCATGGCATTGGCTTGTTCTGTATCTCCTTCTTGCAAAGTTGGACACAGGTCGGTTGGATGGTCCATGGCAGAACATACTCCACATGCATAAGATTGCTGCATATGTCCTACAGACATTTTTTTTACAAGAGAGGTAAGTTCACAAAGTTGTTGTTCAATGTTTGAAGTACTTACCTCATTTACTCTTTTTGGTAGTTGTGGCTCAAATTGACTGCTGAATTGTTGGGAGTTCGCTGCCATGTCACTAATCAAAAGTCTTGCCACGTTTGGTGTTTTATTAACTAGTGCTCCACCACTAGCAGCATCAATGATACTCCTTTCCATGGGTAGGAGACCCTCATAGAAAAGATGAATTAGGAGTCCATCACCAATTTGGTGGTTTGGACAGCTAGCACATAACCTCTTAAATCTCTCCCAATATTCATGAAGTGATTCTCCATTGTGTTGTCGAATGCCACTAATATCTTTCTAATATTTGTAACTTTCGAAGTTGGAAAGTATTTCTCCAAAAAGAGTTTACTCATCTCATTCCAAGTGGTAATGGTACCTGGTGGTAGATAGTAGAGCCACTCTTTTGCCGAATCTGCTAATGAGAATGGGAAGGCTCTCAATTTAATTTGCTCTTCAGAAACGCCGGTTTGCTTCATACTTGAGCATACCACATGAAATTCTTTGAGGTGTTTGTTCGGATCCTCCCCTGCAAAACCATGAAATGTAGCAAGAGATGAATCAGTCTAGATTTAAGTTCAAAATCTATCTCAAAATTGGTGCTATGCATAGCGTGTTGTTGATCAATTAATGGAGCAGCTAACTCCTAAGAGTCTGATCGTTTTCCATCGCCATTGCTTCCGATTCAGATTTGATTGAACTGCAAGAAGTGGAGGGAAGTGTGTCGTGCAAGGTCAAACGGATGTGGATGTTGAAATTGAACGATTAGCCTTAAATTCGAGGATTGGCGAAAGCCTAATTCTCTTAAGTCGCTGATCCGCTTCTCCCTCGGACATAAAAGCCTAAACACAAACAATCAGGAAATAACAATCAAGAATCAGTAGTAAAAAACAGAATAACAAATTGATTAGAAAATCAGTCCCCGGCAACGGCGCCAAAAACTTGATGCGTTCGAAACTAGCAAGTATACTAGTCGCACAAGTAATAAAGTGATAAGTAGATATCTTTCCCACGAGGATTGATTCTAATTGAATTTGTTATTTTCCAGCAATAATAAACTAAACAGGGGGGGTTTTGTTGATTGATTTACTAATTGAAATTATAATGTAATGCCCAATAACACAACGCAAAGTAAAATGGAGTGAAAAATCAATGAGAGACATTTGGTTAAGGGTTCTTTCTCTGCCACAAGATATGAATTTGTGATTTAACATAGAATTGCAATCCAATTACAGCATTGAAGTTATCAACCGTAGATAACAACAAGCTCTGTTATCCCAATCTTTCCTTACTTTGTTGTTAAATAAAACAAGCTCTTTATTTAATCTCTATCCATTAAACAACCTAGATCAAGCTCTCTGAGTTTAATTCAATGGATGCATTATGATAAGAAAGATAGGTTGATCTAAGCAATAATCACACAAGCTCGGACTATTTAACCTAGGTTGTATTTTCCAATTGTAATCTCTGATCACAATTGTGCTACTAATGATTGGAAATTCATGACAATTACGGATCAAGATTTCTAATCCAGCAATAGACAACAACAGATTATATTCAGTGGCCATTCCAAATACAATCAGTAAGTAATCATAAGCATTAGATATGGGAAAATACAAGCAACTTCAATTAGAGAATTGGATAACAATTTCTTACACAATCCACTCCCAAAATCCATATCAAGGGCTTTGAAATCACCCTCAACCAATTCAGATTTTGTTACACATATTCAATCAGAATAACAAATACAATACAGAGAAATTCCAGAATTGAAAAGGAAAGAAAGAACTTAGCAAATTCTTTGAAAATCTTCTTTGTAGATGAATCTTCTTGGAATTGTAGTTCCTCCTCTTTCAAAATCTTCTTTCTCCTTCAAGAACTCCGAGGGATGAGAGAAATCCAAAGATGCAGCCTCCTCCACGTTCTCCCCCCTTCCAGTTATGAAAATAAAACCCTAAAATGTGTTTAAATACTCTGCTACAGTAACTTGATACAGTGCCTCGTATTTAATAACATGCTACAGTGATATATGGAATTACAAATATACACTTCTTATACCATTTTTATCAAAACTTTCGGTACACTACATAAATTCGTGAACCGTAAATTTCTCCAGAAAATAGACTTCGAGAGCTTTTCAAGGGTATATAGCATGTTATCCGGTTAATTGTATATCGATACAATCAACTCCAAGAAATTGGTTGACTAGCGGAGGTGAAAATGAAGGGTTTTACTCCAATTTTGTGTAAGTTCCTCCAAAACTCCTACAAACATCAAAAACCACACAAAAACATAAAAATACCAAGGAATATAGCAAAGAAGCATGGACGAATTGATATGAAAATGATATATAAATAGACACTTATCAGCTTTCTTTAGTGAAAAATTGAATGCATCTCGCAAAAAGTTCTCAACTTATGACAAAGAGTTGTAAGCTATTTGTCGAGCTTCGAAGCATTGGAGTCAGTATCTCTTGCCAAAACCATTTGTTCTATATTCTGACCATGAAGCTTTGAAGTTCATCAACAGCCAACAGAAGCTTAATATTCGACATGCTAGATGGGTAGAGTTTCTTCAAGCTTTCAACTTTACCATCAAGCATAAATCTGGAGTACAAAATATGGTGGCTGATGCCTTAAGCCGAAGACATTCTTTGCTGACCTCTATGCAAGTGAATGTTGTTGGGTTTGAAGTTTTAAAAGGGCTTTACAAGGATGATCCAGATTTCGGCAAAATATGGAGTAACTGTAATGAGTTTTCATCTAACCAATTTGTTTTGCAGGATGGTTATCTACTCAAGGCAAACCAATTGTGTATTCCTCAATGTTCCTTGGGAGAATTAATCATTAATGAAGCACATGGCAGTGGCATTAGCGGTCATTTTGGGAGAGACAAAACTATTGCTATTGTGAAGGAAAACTTCTACTGGCCGAAGATGGAAAGGGATGCGATGAAGCACGTGAAGAGGTGTGATAGGTGTCTATTTATGTATTACTTTTATATCAATTCGTCCATGTTTCTTTGCTATATTCTGTGGTATTTTTATGTTTTGTGTGTTTTGATGTTTGTAGGAGTTTTGGAGCAACTTGCACAAAAATGGAGTAAAACCCTTCATTTTTACCTCTGCTAGTCAGTGATCTTCTCGGAATTAATTGTATTGATATACAATGAACCCGACGACATATTATATACCGTTGGAAAGCTCTCGAAGTCTATGTTCTGGAGAAATTTACGGTTTATAAATCCATTCAGTGTACCAAAAGTTGTAATCAAAACAGTGTGAGAAGTATAGAAATGTAATTCCACAAATCACTGTAACATGTATAATACGGGACACTGTAGCAGGTTACTGTAGCAGAGTATTTAAACACATTTAGGGTTTTATTTTCATAACTTGAAGGGGGGAGAACGTGGAGGAGGCTGCAGCTCTGGAATTCTTTCATCTCCTGGAGTTCTTGACGGAGAAAGGAAGCTTGGAAAGAGGAAGAACTACAATCCAAAGAGAATTACATCAAATTTGCTAAGTTTTTCCCTTCCCTTTCATTTTCTGGAATGTCTCCATGTTGTATTGTATTTACCACGTTCTTAAACATGTGTAACTGAATCGAATTGGTTGAGGGTGATTTCAAAGCCCCTGATATGGTTTTTGTAAGTTGATTGTGTAAGGAATTGTTATCCAATTCTCTAATTGAAGTTGCTTGTATTCTCCCATATTTAATGTTATGATTGCTTGCTGATTGTATTTGAGTGGCCAACTGAATATAATCTGGTTGTGATTTATTGCTAGACTAGAAATCTTGATCCGTAAGTGTCTTGAATTTCTAATCATTAGTAGCAAAATTGTGATCAGAGATTACAATTGGAGAATATAACCTAAGTTAAATAATCCGAGCTTGTGTGTTTATGGCTTAGATCAACCTATCTTTCTTATCATAATGCATCCATTGAATTAAACTCAGAGAGCTTGTTCTAGGTTGTTTAATGGCTGTCTCTTATACACATCTAGATGTGTATAAGAGACAGAGTAAGGAAATATTGGGATAACAGAGCTTGTTGTTATCTACGGTTGATAACTTCAATGCTGTAATTGGATGACAATTCTACGATTAATTCGCAAATCCAATCTTGTGGTAGAGAAGGATCCCTTAACCAGCTTTCTCTCATTGATTTTTCATTCGAATTAACTTTCTGTTTTGTTATTCTTTGTTTGCATTATTATTTCATCTAGTTAATCAATCAACAAAACCCCCCTCATTTAGTTTATTGTTGCTTTCGAATAACAAATTCAATTAGAATCAATCCTCGTGGGAACGATATCTTACTTATCACTTTATTACTTGTGCGACTAGTATACTTGCTAGTTCGAACGCATCAAGTTTTATGGCGCCGTTGTCATTTTCTTTTGAGCTGTTTCAGGTTATTTCTTTCGTCCCAGGTAATATTTTCTAATCTCGGTTTTTAGAGTGGTGGCTTAAAAAGTTCAAGTTCTCTTGAAACGCATTCTGGATCTCTTCAATCCATAATGGATGAATAAGGAGGCTAACTTCTAAACTTTGTAGACCCATTCTAACTAAATTGTTTTTGTTTGCTGACTTGTTGAACTTTGTTATTTTATGAGTGAGTTTAGTTTTGCGTAATTTAGAGTTGTTATGTGTTTTTATCTTTATCAGTTTTGATTGAAAAAAAAAACAATTGTGGAAAAACCTGAGAATGGCAGAATATGGGGTTTCTTTAACCCTTGAAACGCATTCTCTCTAAATAAATCTGTAGGTTGTTTATTTCATGTTGTTTGAAGTGTCTTGTTTCTTGTTTTGTTCTTTCATAATAAAGGTATATAGGCTGGAAACCTTAAGTCTGCGGGCTACTGTTCCTAAGGATTGTTGAAATATACAATCTTGACTCAGGTGTAACAACGCCACGTACCTCTTTTCTTGCATTTTGTGGGTCGATGATAAGATAATGATGAATTAAGAATAACTCTTGGAAAATGATAAATGATGCATGGATCTGTGTGCTTGAAATGTTTATTGGTTTTCGCTTTGCTTTTGATTCCTTGCGCAACATTGAGCACTGAGCTATTATCACTGAGTTATTTGTTGACTTAGAGAAAGTTTATGTAATTTAAATGTTTCTTCAGATTTCAATGAATTCTAGAACTTGTTTGATGGTCACTCGAGGCGAAATCCTAGACTGTGCAACATTGGGGAAATGATTTAGGCCATCTTTGGTTTGAGCCTTATAGCCAACCTTGACTGAAATTGATCCCTAGTTACCCCTTTGAGCCTTTGTAAGCCTTTTTCTTTGTTAAATCACTAAAAGATTTCCTAACCTCAAATGAATTTGTTCCAAACAGTTTATCCCTTACCTATGAGCATGTAGATCATTCACAATTAAATTTTGAGCTATGTTCTTGTTTTGGGAAGTAGAGGAGGTTGGGATGTGGCATGAGCAATACAAGTGAGTTCTAATGTGTGTAACAAAAAAAAAAAAAGAAAAAAACCAATCTGTACTTAGCGTCACAGTACTGTAAACAATGAGGACATGTAGGTTCCTTTTCACACGACCGCCAGCCTCCCCCCGGTGTTTAAGTGTGGGGGAGGGGACGTGTAATAAAAAAAAAGAAAAAAGAAAAAAAAGAAAAAAAAAGAACAAAAGAAGAAGAATAAGAGATCTATACCCTTAAGTCTTCTTAAAAAGAATGAAACAACAAAGTGTTGGGGGTGTAGTTTTCTTTTGTTTTCTACGAAAAAAAAAAAGATTGAGTGTTCTAAATAAGTTTGGGGGAGTAACCTGGTGAATTAAAATAGGATTGTGTTATAGGGTTGAGCTCTCCATAGTCTTGAATGATTTATGTGTTTGTGGGTGATTTGAGCCAAATTATTATCCTTTATCATACCTTCACCCAAGCCAAACGTTACAAGCTTAATAAAGTCCTACTTGATCCTTGGTGTTGTGCCTGTCTACATTAGTGGAGAGTGACTTGAAAAGCAGGCCTATGGAGTTCATTTATACACACATCTTCAATATTAAATATGATTCATTTTTATGCATAAACTCATCCGAGTTACAAGTGATTAGGTGAGAATGGCTCTACACACACACACGCTTGAGGAATTGAAATGAAGCGAAACTAATCTTTGAGATAAAATTGTTGATCAAGGTGTACAATTTGTCATGTGGCAAAAAGTCATGGGCAGAACACTGGTTTGTACACTCCATTATCTGTTCCTAATGATCCATGGGAAGATGTTAGCCTGGATTTTGTGGTGGGATTGCCTAGAACACAGCGAAACAAAGATTCAATCATGGTAGTGGTTGACCGATTTTCTAAAATGGCTCATTTTGTCCCCTGTAACAAGACAAATGATGTGACTCACATGGCCGATTTGTACTTCAAGTTGCATGGCATTCCTAAGGCCATAGTCTCAGATCGTGACCCAAAGTTCTTATCTCATTTTTGGCGTACGCTTTGGAGAAAGCTGGGGACTACACTTAACTTTAGTTCATCTCATCATCCTCAAACAGATGGGCAAACTGAAGTTATCAACAGAAGCTTGGGAAATCTTCTGAGGAGTTATGTTGGTAAGAATTTACGACAATGGGATCATGTTTTACCTCAAGTTGAGTTTGCTTACAACAGATCATCAAGTCAAACCACTGGTCATAGTCCTTTTGAGGTTGTGTATGGCAAGAATCCAATAAGTCCTTTGGATTTAGCTCCTATTCCTTCCAAAACTCAATTTAGCAGTGATGCAGAGGAGAGAGCTAAGAATATCAAGAAACTACATGAACAAGTTCGAGAGAAGATTTTGAAGCAAAATGAGAGGTATAAAGCTGCAGCAAACAAACATCGGAAGTATGCTGAGTTCAAAGAAGGAGATCTAGTGTGGATACACCTTAGAAAGAAAAGGTTTCCTCCAGGAAAATATGCCAAGTTGAAGCCTAGAGCTGATGGACCATTCAAAGTTTTACAACGCATTGGAGAGAATGCTTACAAAGTTGAGCTACCTGAGCATTATGGTGTTTCCAACACATTTAATATCTCTGACCTTAGTCCTTATCTTGGTGAAAACAACAATCAAGACTCGAGGTCTAGTCTTTCTCAACCAGGGGAGCTTGACACAGGAGTGTTGCAATCCATGGAATTCATGATAGATCATCAAGGGGTGCAAATTATTACAATGGTCAAGAGTGCACATGAACCAAAATGAGGGGTAATTTCGTAAATGAACTGGTATTGCTGTGCAGAGAATTAAATGTCAAGATTTATGGCTGTAAAAGATCTTGAAGTCAGCTTTCTAACACAATTGTCAATGTGTCATTTTGGAGTTGTCTGCAGGGATTTATGACTATCTCTTCACAGCTGGTTCATAGTTAATGGTGCATTAAAGTCTACTCTAGAATTTGAATTTGATTGCTTAGTGGGTTGGAATTTGAATTTCTAGCTTAGTTGGTTATGCTTTATTACCTAATGAGTTTACTTATGAGTCTTATTTAATAAATCAGTTGTCAATGTAGTAGTTGAGCTGTAATTGTTGAAATCATTGAATTATTGTCTTTTACCTATGCTTGGAGGGTTGTTCCAAGTTATTTAAGCTCTAAAGTTGTGTATTCAAGGCAGTGAAGTTTGGAATTCGAATTTTAATGGATTCAGTGATTTATACTGATTCTCTTTTCAATAACGGACAGGAAAGCAGTAGTCAGACACCACATATTGAACTCGTATCTCTTGGTGGAATTCCATAGAGTGGTGAGTTAGTTTTGAGCTCTGTATCCTGTTACATCCTGGGTGGTGAATTTCTGATCCCATTGTGTTTACCTTGGTGCGTGAGCTGTACCCTAGTTGATGTTTATTGGGTTTCATAATCCTTGTTCAAGTATTGGCCTGAGTGTTTATCAAACTTGAAATCCTCTCTGATTTGTTACAATCAGCAGGCCCGGTATTCATAAGCTCCAAGGCAGGTGCTTTCATCACGGAAGGTAGAAGTTTCTCATTAGATAAAGGCAAATCAATGTACGAAACATCATACCTGTTTGTGGTGATAGCTATAGTCTCATCCAAGCTTGCCACAGCTTCCTCCACTTCTTTAGACACTTGTATCAACTTCCTCGAATCTCTGGAATATTCTGCCCCTATGTGCTCACTAATGGCTACTTCCAATGCATCCTTGCGAGTTAACTCCAAAAGTTGTTGTGCCAAAGAATCAATAACATCAACTGCAAAAACAGAATGCAAGTCACTAGGGTACCTCATTGCCTCAAAAATATTGAAACGAATCACCTCGCCATCAAACTCCATGTTGAGAGTGCCATCATGAACTCAATCTCATCTCGGGCAGTGGTCAAGAATGGCCTCCCCAAAAAGAATCGGTGTTGGATTGGGAGATGTCTCATCCTCCATTTCCAGAACATAGAAGTCTGCTGAAAAAACCAATTATAATTTACCTGCACAAGCACATCTTCCACAATCCTTTGGGATATGCATTAGAACGATCAGCAAGTTGAATGATAATACCAGTTTCCGCAAGGGTCCAAGATTCAAGGAAGCATAAATAGAATATGGCATGACATTAATAGATGCTCCTAAATCTAACATAGCTCTTTCAAACTTGGTATTACCAATGGTGTATTGAATGGTGAACGTACCTGGATCTTTGCATTTCGGAGGAATTTTTCTTTGCAATACAGCTGAAACATTTTCCCCCACACTTACCTTCTCATTTCCTTTCAACTTCCTCGTGTTGGTGCATAACTATTTGAGAAATTTTGCATAACGAGGCACTTGCTTGATAGCATCCAGAAGTGGTATGTTTACCTCGATCTTGCGAAAAGTTTCCAGGATTTCTTGTTCTTTTTCCTCATTCCTTGATTTTGCAAATCTGCTAGGAAAGGTGAGGAGTAACATATGAAGGAATTATGGGTTTTAGATTTACCTTAGAAGATGATGTTTTATTCATGGTGGGAGTGGTGTCATACCCTTCATCAGTTTGTGATTTCTTTGGTGGAATCTCTAATTGCTTCCCACTTCTCAAAGTTACAACACTAGCATTCTCTCTTGGATTGATCACCGGCTGAGAAGGTAATTTTCCTCAGCTTTGACTCTCAAATTTGCTCATGTTAGTGGCCAATTGTCCCATTTGATTTTCCAGGTTTTGGATACTTGCCCTAGTTTCCTGCTGAAATTGCATTGTATTAGTGGCAAGTGCTCTAAAAATATCCTGGAGAGACATACTTGAATTTTGTGGAGCTGGTTGTGGTTGTGCTTGAAATGGTTGCTGCACCCTTGGTTGATTGAAACCTGGTGGTCGATTTGGTATGGCATTTGGGGTAATTGGTTGATGATTCCCATATCTTAAATTAGGGTGATCTCTCCATCCAGCATTGTAAGTATTGGAGAAAGGGCCATACCTTTGCCTTGGTTGTCCTGGAAATCCACCCATGGCATTGGCTTGTTCTGTATCTCCTTCTTGCAAAGTTGGACACATGTCGAGTGGATGGTCCATGGCAGAACATACTCCACATGCATAAGATTGCTGCATATGTCCTACAGCCATTTTTTTTACAAGAGAGGTAAGTTCACAAAGTTGTTGTTCAATGTTTGAAGTACTTACCTCATTTACTCTTTTGGGTAGTTGTGGCTCAAATTGACTGCTGAATTGTTGGGAGTTCGCTGCCATGTCACTAATCAAACGTCTTGCCACGTTCGGTGTTTTATTAACCAGTGCTCCACCACTAGCAGCATCAATGATACTCCTTTCCATGGGTAGGAGACCCTTATAGAAATATTGAATTACGAGTCCATCACTAATTTGGTGGTTTGGACAGCTAGCACATAACCTCTTAAATCTCTCCCAATATTCATGAAGTGATTCTCCATTGTGTTGTCGAATGCCACTAATATCTTTCTAATATTTGTAACTTTCGAGGCTGGAAAGTATTTCTCCAAAAAGAGTTTACTCATCTCATTCCAAGTGGTAATGGTACCTGGTGGTAGGTAGTATAGCCAATCTTTTGCCGAACTGCTAATGAGAATGGGAAAGCTCTCAATTTAATTTGCTCTTCAGAAACGCCGGTTGGCTTCATACTTGAGCATACCACATGAAATTCTTTGAGGCGTTTGTTCGAATCCTCTCCTGCAAAACCATGAAATGTAGGCAAGAGATGAATCAGTCCAGATTTAAGTTCAAAATCTATCTCCAAATTGGTGCTTATGCATAGCGGTTGTTGATCAATAATTGGAGCCGCTAACTCCTTAAGAGTCTGATCGTTTTTCATCGCCATTGCTTCCGATTCAGATTTGATTGAACTGCAAGAAGATGGGAGGGAAGTGTGTCGTGCC
>SNVD02008710.1:0-10811 GCA_013180625.2 Boswellia sacra
GCAAACAAACATTACGATCATGTAGGGAGATAACTATAACAAAAGATTTAATTAATATGCATATGACTAAATTTGATGATACTGCTCGGAGGCAAAAAACCAATCCAGAAATAAATAAAAATAAATTAAGAAATCAGAAAGAATTATTTTGCTAAAATGTGAAGCGCTTGGTCAGAGACTAAAGACATAAAACATATATGACATGACTTGGTCACAAGCCAACACAAATTGTATTAATGTGGATCTACCACCGACAAACATAGGACAAAATTTCCATACTGCTGTACAAGATTCAGAGGTGCCGTCAATTTCACATCCCAACATGATACTGCTGTTAAATTTGCATAATCAACGCCTATATATAAAGAATCCAAATAACATATAAAACTCCCTGAGTGTCCACTGCTTGCACACATTGTGGTTTTGCGTTGCATCTAAAATGTTTCTATCAGTAGGTCGAGGACGAAGCCTAAGAAATTAATTTGAAGTTCTTCAAAGAGATAAAAGAAAACCTTAAGATTTATTTGAAGAATCAGACTCTAATTCAACAAAACAGCATTATAAGTGTCACATCATAAGAGAAATGTGTATCTCAGATCTTTATTAGGCTAAGAAAATGATTATATAACATCAAACTAGGTAATATATTGCAGGTAAATATAATAGCACTTTTAGCTCTGATTCACTTAATAGTTATCTTAATCATTCACATGACTTATTACTGTTCGTACAACTAATACCAAACTACCATGATATATAGATGTATCAGAACTTGTAGGCCATTTTTGAAAAGGAAAAAAAATTGAAAATAGAGGCTGAAAGTAGACAAGGATCTGCATTTAACCTAGCAAGAGATAAAGTGATTGGCAAGGAAAACATTTAATGAATTCATTCAACTAAAGCAGAAAGAAATGCCCCTTCCATGGAATAGCAGAACCCTAAGAGACCATATGCCTGAGGCAAAGCGGTCTCCACAAAAGGGTACAGAGGCTCCATATGAGGTGCGTCAATGGCATTGGGATCTGTGAAGTATTTTACTACCTCTGGAGGAAGCCTATTGATCTGTTCAACAAATGGTATGCAAATATTACAACACAGATTAAACTGAAAAGTAAAATAGATGATGACAAATTGTCGATGATATCTGGAAATACAAAGGAAATAGGAATATGTAGAAATACACAACTTGTGCCTGGCAATTAGCTGCCTGAGATGCAATCCCTAACTCCACAGATCCCATGCTAATTCTGATGATTGACAAAGAGAGACGTTTTGAGCCATAAATCTGGAATCCTCTGACACACTATTTACAGATCTGTGCCTATTATAAAACAGTAAAAACAACAACATTCTTCTACGAAAGTAACAGCTTTCACTGAAATTTCACCAGACGGTAGCAGAGCGGCACTTTCCAGAATCTCGGCAAGACCTGTAATTGCAGTTGACATCACTCTTAGAAGAAGAAGGAGAAGAAGAAAATGTTGGTGATTGTGAACTCACGCGGATAACATCCATCAATAACTGACGATGGCAATTACTGCTGCTGCTGCTCAATTTTGAGTGAGGACAGAGTGGATCCCCTGCTGCATTGGACTTGTTTCCCGCCTAAATTTAAAACTCCAATCTATGCGAATTTTAATTTTTCCCCCTCAGGTTTTTGAAATTCTGAGGGAAACGAATTTTTTCAAATTTCATCAACTAAACCCCTTATCTAATTTTAAATCTATTTTTATGAACAAAATTGCTGTATATGTCATGTTTTGTCTCAAATTAAAGTGGACATTATGTTAGACGAAAAATATTCTATTTAATTAAAATTCTTTATTCAGCTCAATTATTGATAAAATTACAAATTCTTATTTCTATGAAATGTCTTGGTTGATTGCCCTAACTTAAATTTAATTATGATTAAGCCATAGTAAGCGGCTAGATATTACAAGAATGTGGACAATAGATTAGAGTGGAACAAATAGGCACAAGAAATCTAAAAAGAGAGCAATTACTATGAAATAACCTCTTGCACAAAAATATTTCTAACTAAATCAAACCGATATGAGAAGGCTAATAATCTAATCAATAAATAACTAGCTTTAACTATCATAATAGAATCATTAGTTAACTATCATAATGGAATCAAGGGTAGATCCAAGATTTAAATCTTCTAAACTAATTATGGACATTGACTTAATTTTGAGGGTCAAGTATAATATAACAATATATGTTAAGCTTTTATAATATATGGAGAGAAATAAAAACATTATAATTATTTTCTATTAATCATAGGTGTACCAAGTATTCAAAATTGAATTTTTTCCTTTCAAAATTGACTTTTTTCCTTTAAATATCTCCTACATAGATGAACATTGTATAGTTTAAAAAAAAAATTATCAAATACATAGATAGATTTTTAAAGAGTAAAGAAAAATTTTATATTTTCTTATCACAAAATATCTTGTCTTTAAACTATGGGACTGATTGGTTTTTGTCTAAAATATTAATTTAACTTATTCTCAAACTTCAAATCTGTTTATGAATTTTTTTTTTACTTAGTACTTAATCTAAGACGTTTTTCTCTGAATGGAAAAAGTTGTGTGTTTGTTCATGTTTTTAGAGTTTTTGTTTTCAAAATTTGGAAAGAAAATGTGGTTGATTTTATTTTTTTTTTAATTTTGAAAATGATATATGGTTGATATTGGTTTAAATGTATTTGAAAGTGTACGGTTTCCTAAAACAATTTTTGGAGTTTGTAAACAAACACAACATTAATATTTAGTTTTTATCTGAATATAAATGATTGAATGTTCATATCACCCTTAATTCTAAAAAATAACTCTATTTAATTCATTTATTACCTTTTATATGTGACTTTTATACAACAATGCATATTTAAATAATTACATATATGATTACACTATACATTATTATTTTACTAATTTAGAAAAAATAATATATATTATAATTTAAATTATAAAATTGTAAATATTTAAATACTTCAATATTAATGTTTTCAAAATGGGGTAATATCATACACTACCCCTAGGTGTGGCATAATATCATCATAAATGTACGTAGTTTCATATTTGTATCATTTCAATCCTCAAGGTTTATATATTTATATCATCAATTTCCGGCTGACTAATTTTGTTTGCTTTTTTATAAATAGATAAGGACATTTTCGTCAATTGGACCTAGATATTCAATAAGTATGGAGTAACATTGATTTCATTTTCATCATAAATAATTATTCAATTGTAATTTAGTTTGTAAAAAAAATAAAGGAAATTAGTTAATTGGACCTAGATGATATAAATACACAAACCTTGAGGATCGAAATGATACAAATACGAAACTATGTTTCTAGATGATATTATGCCAAATCTTAGGGATAGTGTGTGATATTACCCCTTTCCAAAATATTAAATTTACAAATTTATTAAAGGTCAATGCCACAAACCTCCCCTATAGTTTTTGGAAATCTCACATACCTCCCCTATCGTTAGTGAACTTCTATTAAAAATAATAATTAAAAGGGTAAATTGGTTAATTACATAAGTTTTAGCATATCCAAGTCAAGGTAGTTTTTATACTATTTCTCGATTCTGCTATAGGACTAATAAGAGCCCTTAAATCAAAATCTACCCTTGACTAATATCAAGGATGTTATAAATATCTTAAAATTTAATATTTTACTAAAGAATTATATTCATAATTCTTTAGTTAATTTACTAAATGTAATAAATAAAATAATAAAAGAGTTAAAAACTAAAAATTAATACGTTTTGTTGTAAATTATGTAAATTATTTATATCTTTTAATAGTTTATTTATTTATACAAGTTCTCGCACCTATCAATCCCAAAAATACAAATTTCCTAAAAAAATATAAATCTTTAATAATTAAAAAATGAAATCGAATAATTAACATGATGACAATATAATTCATTCAAAGTAACTTTTTAAAAACTACAATTCTTTTAGATTGAAAAGAATCCTATATCACACTATTAAAATCATAAAATTAAAATTAAAATTAATAATGAGTATTTAACTTAAAATTAATCCCAATTTTTTAGAAAAATTTTGTTTTGTTTATTGTTTTGTTCATTTTTTTGTTGCTTTTTAAATTTCTTCTAATATCTTAAGTATGAGTAATATGGTCAATTTACACATTTTAACATAATCTACTTAAAAACCTTAAATGGAGAGAGGAGGTCTGTGGAATTTTTGAAACCAAAAGATATTATCTGGGATTTCATTAAACCATAGGGGAGATAAGCAGAATTCACCCATTATTAATATGTCTAAAAACGCAATTGAAAACAACATCAAACAAATAAGAATATAGATGTAAAAATATTAATTTCAAACATTTTAATTCAGATGTTAAAATTAAAAAAACAAACATATCATTTAGATTTATATATTTAGATCTATTCAGACTACAGTTGAATTTAGACCTATTCAAATTTTAGACAAAAGAATAATCGTCCCCTAAATTATGAAAAATAAACTTTAAGTTCATAATTTAAAGTTTAAATAGAATAATTAATAGAAATGAATATATTATATAAATATTTCAATTTTTCTCTCATTTTATATAAAAAAAGTAGTAATAATTTGAGTAGAGAAGAAACTTCAACAATCCATCTTATCTTACAATTCTATTTCAAAATATTTTAAACAGAAATTTAATTATTTACTCAAATTAAGCGAGAATAAAGATTTAGAATCCATCTAACTTGATATTCTAAATATGTCATTATTGATATAAATATGAAAAAGGGGATACAAGATTTTTCATCATAGAAAAATTAACAATAATAAGATATGCCCTTCGTTAGAAACAGTTTTTTAAAAGTTTTGTATAATTTTATAACATAGGATTTTTTGTATATGATATCATATTACAATAATTTTATTATTGTAAAATGAAACTTTTAATACTCTCTAAAATATCCAATCTACCTTTCATGCTTATACTCATATGGAAGTTTAATGATTTGACGTTACCATTGCAATATTGTGTTTCCACTATCCAATGAATATCTAAACATTGACTTATATTAAGTATTAGGGAAAATATTACAAATAACCATGGACTAAGACCTACCATATCGCATAATCATGACATTTTATATAATATTATTCATAACCGTGTCATTAACTAATTTGTTAAATTTAACTCCTAGAGAGTAAAAAGTTGCCTAGTTCATTTGTTTAAATAGTAATATGTTTTTTTTTTAAATGTAACAATCTTATGAAACTTTAATTAAAAAATTATAAACAATAAAACACATAAAATAAATACATCAACCACTAATTATACCTTTTTAACATACTGCTTTTCGACGAATTTAGTTGTTTGAACGAGGTTAATTTTTCTTTTAGATTAATTTTAAAATTAATTTAAAATAGTTTGGTTTTAGCATTCTGATTTTTTTTGTTATTATATTTTTATATTTACTTTATTTTATTTTAATTATAAGAAAGTTTCTTGTAGTTTTCAATTTTATTTTAGTTAGTTTACTTAATTTTATTTAATTTTTTTAGTATTAAAGTATTAGATTTTAATCAAATTAATTTATTTTTATTCGTTTTGTTTATTGTCTTTTTTATATTTATCTTCTTTATTTTTAATTTGACTTTTATTATGTATCTTTTTTTTAGAGTTTTATAATTTATTTTATCTAAAAGTTTTATATTTATTGTCTTTTAGTGTAAAGCTATTGGCAAAAATTTTATAACTCTTTGATTGAAATGCCAAATCAGCAACAAAAATATTTAAATAATAGAAAATAGTATGGTTAAAGGGTCTAATTGTCATTGTATATGTTTTTAGTGTGTTAAGAGATTAACTTAATAGAATTTGGTGTTAATAAGGTTATGAATAATATTATATAAAACATCAAGATTATGTGCAATATTAAACCTTAATTCAAGGTTATTTGTAATATTTTCTTAAGTATTAATATTATAATGTTTTATGCATTCAGAATTGGTTTCATTTCTAGGTCCAAATAAAATATCATATTTGAAAAAAAGGAGAATGAATCTAATTTCCGCATTAGAAGTAACACTTGTCACATATAATTTTCCAACATTAAAACATTAAATTAGATTAATAAATTAGAAATTCTTTAAAAAAAAGTATATACCATCTTAAACTCATTAATACAAAGGGAAATAAAGATGCTTTTGAAATTAATAAAAGTACAGGTTAAATTGTTTTTAAAAAAAAAATAAAGATTCGAAATATTTTTGAAGCAATCAATGTCACTATTATTTGTTAGTAATAACATCAAAAAAGAAAAATTAATTTTGATAGAATGACAGAAAAAGAAGCATGGCAGTCACAATCCGTGCAGTGTGGAAGTTGTCAAGCCAAACCCAACAAATGCACTTGTTTCTAAAGCACCCTATAAGAATTTATAATTATATTGCTAAAAATTTTTATACATGTAATTGGCATCTATGACAATTATCAGTTCTCGGAAATGTTACCCTTGGAGATGTAGAGATATATACTCAATTTCCCAATAACTACTATGATTTTTCGAGCATATTCAGCTACTTTGTTTTTGAAATAAGGGATCTCAAGAATAAGATTAACTCATGCTTTCAATATGAATCCTAAAAAATAGGATCACTTGACACGTGTCCATTAAAAAATCAAATCTTTATAATATCTGAGATAGTGCCATGTGGACGAGAGAACGACTACGATGTATTGCATTCCAGAATTTTGAATATGAAAGACAAAATTAAAGGAAACTTTCTATAAGTAAGTCAATTCTCATACTTGAAACACAAGAAATACGACAAAACAAACTCTACTGACTTGAGCATTAGAGAGTCTTCATTTAGAAAAACCCTTGGTGACCCCTGATTATAACTTGTTTTGTAGGAGTCTAAACCTGAGGTGACTGGAAGCGAGCATAAGAATGCTAGCATTGATCGAAGTTGGCAATAGATCTATTCTTTTGTTCAACTAGCTTTGTTTGTTTTGTTCTTGCCCAATACTGTTAGCTGATTGATTGTTTAAGCTGAATCTTAGCATATTCTAACGTCCTCGTATTCTTTTACTTATCGAGAAAGCTGTTTTGAGATGGATATAATGATGCCAAATTATTGTTGAGCTTATGTTGAGATCTTATATTCGTTCTTTGCTGATTTTTTTTTTTTTTTTTAGTTACTCAATGTTCGAGATCCATTCTATTTCTGTATTATCCTTGAACCATAAATCATTGACAATGATACACAATCAAGCCTTAGCAATGTAAACATCCCAATCCAATCAACGGAAAGTTACGGATGTCAAAATGCCTCGCACAAATTAATTCCAGATTTGAGTAATTATCCAAATTTGGGCTCCCTGGCCTAGAATTATGCGAAATTCTGGAGATTTAAGTCGGGGACGGGAGGACTTTTCAGGGGCTAAGCCGAGGCTCATGCTCTCGGGCCCGGAATTAATTAAATAAATAATCATTTTTTAATTTATACTCAATCTACATATAATTTAGACCTACATCCAATAATTTCACAACTAGCCCAAGATGTCTAACAATTATAAACTAAGCCCAACCCAATTAAATTATCAAACTACTATTTACTCAAAAAATAAAGGACAACGTGGCTTGAACTTGGATGCTTAAGAGAGGCAATACGCCAAGACACCACTAGGCTAAGCCTAATAATTGGAAAGTGAGCCCAACCTAATTATTTTATCAATTACTATCCAATTCATTATCTTAAAAAAACATGAAAGCAAGCAAACACAACCAAAAAGATTTGAACCTGAGTGCTCAAAGGAGGCAACACACAAAGACACCAACAAGCTACACATGACTATTAAACAAAACTTGGAAATTAAGTACAAAATACTATGATTACATTCAGAAAATTAAAAAAAAAAATCGGGTACATATTCGGGGAATTGAATTCCCTAGCCTCGGAATTTTCGGGGAATTTTCCTGGAACGGGGATCAAAAAGCCATGTTTGCATATTTTAATTTGAGTGTTGTTGTTTGAGCCCTTCAAAATTTCTTTTAAGCCCCATTTCAATTAAAAAATATTTAAAGATTAAGATTTAAAGATTTAGTTTATATAATACCAAAGATACCTTTTTTTATGAGTAATGCTACTCTTACAAACTACTTATACAAACTCATCCTTACAAACTGACGTGGCATAATGTGATTTGATAAATAAATGCAGTGATTTAATAAATATATATTAATAATAAATGACATTAATTAACATCGGTGATGTGGCTATCATATAAGATTCCATATCAGTTTGTATGTATGAGTTTGTATAAATAGTTTGTATGAGTAGCATTACTCTTTTTTTATATATCTTATAGTTATTGTTTCATAAAAACACTTATATCTTTTTTTAAAACTTTTGTCATCAATAATCCTAATTTTCAACTCTTCTTGTCCAGCATTACAAATCTGTTTATTCTTCATATTTCTATCTAGTTTTTTCATTATTATTATTATTTGCTTAAGGTTTTGCTCTTTTGATAAAGTTTGCATATTTTAAAATTATATATTATTTTTCTTAATTTTTTTAATCTATAAAATAAGGTAAGTTTGACATTCGATTTTGTAATTTGTATTGCCCATTAAAATTGTAAATCTATACATTTTCTTTAAAAAAGAATTAAGATATTTAGATAATAAAAAATATTAGTATCATTCAATTACATTAAATTTAATATGCTAAATATTTTCGATTCCGTTGAATAAGTTGAAGTTTTCAATTCGTAGTTGCTGAACAAAAGATTTTACAACAAAAATAATAATAATGAAATTGAAAAAAATTACTTTTTTCTTCATTATTGTCATTCCAATACTTAAAATACATCCTCCATCATTCAAAATCACAATGTAAACAAATTACACCGATTTCAAATATTTTTAAATAGATCTTAATTTGAAGTAAAAGTAAAGACTTAAAATATTATCTTAATTTGATTTTAAGAAAAATTTTGAAAATTAAGTACGTTAAAAGGGATATTCTAAAAATATGTGTGTCCTCTTTAGTAATTTTCATATAAAGTACTCCTTTATTTTTTATTCTAACTAAGAATAATGATAGATATACAACCACATTGTACAACTTGATCCATACAACCTAACTTGGTAAATAGTTATTAGATGAGTAAGTCCTATTTTATTTTAAAATTTATCTAATATCATTTTCATTTTTATCCACTTATCAAATTTATGTCATATCAGATTGTATAAATTAGGTTGTAAAATTTAATTGTATTCCTAGCACTACTTTTTAATTAAATTAGATCTTAGAAAGTGATTTCCGGGGCTTAATTAACAACACTTTTAATTTTTATTATGTTAAAAGCCAATTATGGAACATGCCAGTAGCCCATTCATAACCAACCCAATTAAATTATAAACAAATTGATAATGAGTGTTATTATTTGAGCTCCCGTAATCTCTCTTTTTGAACCCCTCTTTAATGAAAAAAATAATTATAAATTATAATATAATTGAATAATACCAAATTAACCTTTTTATATACCTTAGAATTTAATTTTTCTAAAATAATTTATCACTCTTTGTGTATATTTTTCTTCTTCGAGACTACTTGTGTGTGACTCTTCTTCTCCAAGCTCTATCATCCCAAAATACATGTAATCGGAGAAAGTGTGCAACTCAGGACGAAGATGCTTTTCTTCGTTTCTTATGTAATTTAAATGTAGGTCAACATTTCGAGGAAAGAAAACAAAACCATCTATACTGTTGTCGCCTCGATGTTGCATTGAGACATGCCACCCAAAACCCTCCACAGTCTCAACAAGCCCAAGTGTATTCAATGCGGCGACATCGCTTGCTCTAGATAATGTTCAATTCATAGTGACTAAACAAATTGAAAATGTACAATTCGTAGCGACTGAACAAATTAAAAATGTGTAATTCATAGCCACTAAACAAAAGTTGTTTCAAAAGAGAAAAAAAAGATGATAAATTCAAACGAGAAACTTAAAAAAGATGATAAATTCAAACGAGAAACTTACTTCTTCTTCATGGTCATAACACTAATGCTTGAATTCATCCTCCCTCATTTCAAAATCCCTGTATAGACATAAAACTTTATTTTTGAATGTTTGAAATTAGGTGTTTGAAAAAAACAGTGGTTTACGTTTGTATGAAATTTTTTTTATGATTATTTAAAACTAATAATATCCTTTTTAGTCATTAAAATCTTAAAAATTCTTTTAATATATTTTTTAATTAAAGAGGGCCTTAAAGAGAGATTATGGGGGGCCTTAAATAACAACACTCATTGATAATTAATGTACAATTGCAATTTGTAAATAATTTATTTTAGTTTTGTAATTCTTTTATTTTTTGTAGTTTTAGCTGCAGACATTTAGTTTCAATAGCCCATTGTAAGTTTTTAAGTATGTAATTATAATTTAAAAATGGATTAAATAACTTGAAAATTAAAAAAAAATCAAAATTTTCACATCCATATATAATTCCGAGTAATTGAATAGTCTGAATCCATATAGGGAAAATACACTCTAGCTCCAAAAAATAAAACTCCCAGAAATAATAAAGTTTTGTTTGTTTACATTTTTCAAATTCTGTTTTTTGAAAACACATATTTTCTAATATATTTAAATCAATATCAATCACATATCATTCTTAAAATTCAAAAAACTTTAAAACCAACGACACATCCTTTCAAAATTTTAAAAATAAAAATTTCAAAAACACAAACAAACACACCCTAAGACTCGAGGCTGATTTTTTCATGTGAATCCATGGCCAGATATCGGAC
>SNVD02008711.1:0-10904 GCA_013180625.2 Boswellia sacra
ATTTAAATTACATAAACTTTTCTAAGTGAACAAATAACTCAGTGATAATAGCTCAGTGCTCAATGTTGCGCAAGGAATCAAAAGCAAAGCGAAAACCAATAAACATTTCAAGCACACAGATCCATGCATCATTATCATTTTCCAAGAGTTATTCTTAATTCAATCATTATCTTATCATTGACCCACAAAATGCAAGAAAAGAGGTACCTGGCGTTGTTACACCTGAGTCAAGATTGTATATTTCAACAATCCTTAGGACCAGTAGCCCGCAGACTTAAGGTTTTCAGCCTATATACCTTTATTATGAAGAACAAAACAATAAACAAGACACTTCAAACAACATAAAATAAACAAACTACGGATTTATTTAGAGAGAATGCGTTTCAAGAGTTAAGGAAACCCCATATTCTGCCATTATCAGGTTTTTCCATAATGTTTTTTTTTTTTTTTCGAATCGAAACTGATATAGACAAAAACACACAACTCTAAATTACACAAAACTAAACTTACTCATAAAATAATAAAGTCCAACAAGCCAGCAAACAAAAACAAGTCAGTTAGAATGGGTCTAAAAAGTTTAGAAGTTAGCCTCCTTATTCAGCCAATATGGATTGAAGAGATCCAGAATGCATTTCAAGAGGACTTGAACTTTTTAAGCCATCACTCTAAAAACCAAGATTAGAAAATATTACCTGGGAGGAAAGAAACAACCTGAAAAATCTCAAAATAAATAACATGAAAAACTTCAAATAAACACAATAAAAAGAAAGCAAACAAAAACGAAGCAAACCAGCAAATAGATATTACAGATGGAGGGTTAAATCCAGTTGACGCCTTTTGTTGCCTTCTCCAAACCAATTTATCCGAGCCATTGTTGGATCAGGTGAATAGACGAATTCTTGTAGTTTGTCAATTAACTCTCCTGCAGTTGAAGCTGTAACCAGCATTTGCCTTGCTGACGGTGAGATGAAATTTTTTTTCTACAGCTTGATCAAGAAAGGACAACAAACCATCAAAAAAATTATTAACATTTAACAAACCAATGGGTTTCCGAAGGATGTTAAGCTGTGCCCAAGAGGTGATTTGAAATATCTCCTCTAATGTACCATAACCACCCGGCAAAGCTATAAATGCATCTGTCTCTTATACACATCTAGATGTGTATAAGAGACAGATGCTAGAGACTTGTAACTCTTTCCCGATTGTGTTGCCTACGATATCTCGTACAGCTAATGGTTTAGGGATAATGCCGAGAACTTTGCTCCCTCCTAGGGATGCAGCTGTTGACACACACCCCATTAACCCAAGACTACCCCCGCCATAAATCAAATTAATACCCCTCGCAGCTAATGTCCGACCAAGATCAAGAGTTGCTGTGGTAAACTCTCCATCTTTACCAAATTGCGATCCGCAAAATACGCATATATTGCGGAATCGCTGAATTGGTG
Source organism: Boswellia sacra (assembly GCA_013180625.2). Lineage (NCBI taxonomy): Eukaryota > Viridiplantae > Streptophyta > Magnoliopsida > Sapindales > Burseraceae > Boswellia > Boswellia sacra. Next base: position 1,449 of record SNVD02008711.1, read on the forward strand.
TTTGCTCCATTTCTACAAGTGCTCTAATCTTGTGTAAGACACGTTAGATATTATGCTTTTCAATTGCAAGACAGGTTATGGAATGACATATGAAAATTTGCAGAATGTATATATACACCCATAAAACTCTCAAATTTTGACACATGGGGACATACTTTCGGTGGGGGTTGCTCGATGCAGATTTATCGCCCCAAGATTTGAAAAAAAAAGATATGCTTTCGGCGAGGTTTGACAAAACCTACACCTGTCTCTTATACACATCTCAAAAACATAAAAATACCAAGGAATATAGCAAAGAAACATGGACGAATTGATATAAAAGTAATACATAAATAGACGCCTATCATCTCCCACGTGTACTTATGTCATGGGGTAGTCATATGGTTTGTCAAAAGAAAACTTGAAATTAAAACAAGCAAAATCAACAAACAACAACAACACAAAAACAACATTAATAATCAGATCAAACGAAACAAGAAAGAAATAAAATTCGACAACAACTACACACATTCAAATATACAAGTAGTTGTGATTGTGGCTCACATCTTCCTCTGGTTTTACGTCCAGTAACGGCTGAAACGTCTTCTATGAGTCGGGGATTTGCTTCCCATCCAGTTTTCTTATAAACTGGCAAACAGGGTCGTTTTTAGTCAGATTCCCTAGACTATACACTGCAATTCATCACGAAATTGTGTCCATAGATTAAGCAATTCACGCTGAACAAGTCCACAAGAATGCGACTCAAGAGTTAATAAAATATTATCCAGTGACTCATTACTCAAACCATTCTTAATAAACGAAAGTTTATCTTCTCTATCCTGGACACAAAACCTAATGAACGACAAGTCTGGTTACAATTCCATCTAGCACATTTATAACATACTTGTAACTTTTTTGCTCTTCGCCTCTTGGCGTAGTAGCTTTCTTTCCTAGACCAGGCATGTATTTTGACGAGATTAATGTCCGCTCACGACAATCTTACCTTGCTTCGGGGGGGATAAGCATCGATCTCCGCAGGCCATTTAGGAGCATCAACGCCAGAAGTCTAGTCATCCGCACTTTAATAAATTTTTATACAGAGCATTTTGAGGATGAAGGGAATATTTACAAGGTTTACACAAAGATATCGGATCCATTGAAAGCAAAGGAGAGCTATTTACCGATAATGTGATTGCGTTTGTTTTACATCCAGATATTGCACGTTTCAACCTTCGAGGCAATGACTTCAAGCTCCCGCTTGGAATGTTTTCCTCAAGTTTTGGCCAAATGAATTCGAAGTACGGAATAATCAAATTAAACAAAGGGAATGAAAAGAAAAGAGCAGAAACGAAACTAAAGACACATAAAAGAGATAACAACACAATAGCAAACAAAAGTCAAAAACAAGTAAAAAAAAATATAAAAACAAATAAGACAGATGGCAAAGAGAGATAAAACCTGATCAATTTGATGGCCTACGAAAGGAATCTTCTCGAGACACAAAAATCGATCATTATTATCTTTTTTTATTTTTCTTTTTTTTTTATTTATTTTTCAAAAACATTGGGTTGCCTCCCAATAAGCGCTTGGTTTAACGTCCTCAGCCCGACGTTGGTTCCATCATGGGAGGATACAATTTCTGTTGTGCTTCTCTAATGGGCTTGGATCCCTCTTCTAACAAGATACGGTCAATGCATATGGATGGGCCTTGGATTTCAACAATTGTCCACTCAATAGCTATTTTGTGATCTGTAAGTATTCGGACGAGTTTATCTTCTTGTATTCTTGCAAGGCCCATTTCCATTGTAACTCGCAAAGTATCATTCTCACTCAAGAATCCTCCACAAATGATCTGAAGAAGCTTAAGCTCCAAGGCAGGGGCTGTCATCACCGAAGTAAAGAATATTCTCATTAGATACAGGAAATTGAATGTACGAAACATCATACCTATTTGTGGTTATTGCTATGGTCTCATCTAAGCTTGTCACAACTTCCTCTATTTCTTTAGACACTTGTATAAAAATTTCTGACTCCTTAGAATTTTCTGTCCCTATGTGCTCATTAATAGCTATAGCCAATCCATTCTTGCTAGTTAACTCAAAACATTGTTGTGGCAGAGAATCAACAACGTCAACTGCAAAAACAGAATGTAAGTCACTAGAGTACCTTATTGCCTCAAAAATATTGAAACATATCACCTTGCCATCAAACTCTATGATGAGAGTGCCATCATGAACATCAATCTTTGTTCTAACAGTTTTCGAGAATGGTCTCCGTAACAGAATCGAAGTTGGATTAGGAGATGTCTCATTCTCTATTTCAAGGACAAAGAAGTTTGCTGGGAAAACCAATTGATTCACCTGCACAAGCACATCTTCCACAACTTTTTTGGGATATGCATTAAAATGATCAGCAAGCTGAATGGTAATACCAGTTTCCGCAAAAAGTCCAAGATTTAAAGAAGCATAAATAGAATATGGCATTATGTTAATAGATGCTTCTAAATCTAACATAAACTTGGTTTTACCAATGGTGCATGGCATGGTGAACGTACCTGGATCTTTGCACTTTGGAGGAATTTTCCTTTGCAATACAGTTGAAACCTCTTCCCCCACACTTACTTTCTCATTTCTTTTTAACTTTCTTTTGCTGGTGCATAACTCCTTGAGACATATTGTATAATGAGGTACTTGCTCGATAGCATCCAAAATTGGTATATTTACCTCGATTTTGTGAGAAGTTTCCAGGATTTCTTGTTCTTGTTCCTCCTTCGATTTTGTAAATCTACTAGGAAAAATGGAGGAGAAACATATGAAGGAATGGGAGTTATAGGATTTACCTGAGAAGTCAGTGTTTTGTTCATGGTGGAAGTGGTGTCTCTCCTTCAATCAGTTTGTGTGATTTCCTTGGCAAGATTATCTAATTGCTCTCCCCTCACGAAGTTATCCGCACGTAACAGTCTCTCTTGCTGATTTGATCACCGTTTTGAGAAGAATAATTTTTTCCTGAGTCTTGGCCCTCGAATTTGCTCATGCTAGTAGCCCCCAATTGTCCCATTTGGATTTGTCATTTTTGGATACTTGCCCCAGTTTCCTGCTGGAATTGCATTGTGTTAGTGGCAAGTGCATTAACAATATCTTCGAGAGACATACCTAAGTTTTGCGAAGCTGGTTGCGGTGCTGGATGTGGCATTGGTGGTGGCTGCATTTGAAATGGTTGCTGCACTCTAGGTTGATTAAAACCTTGCAGCCAATTTGGTATGCCATTTGGAGCGATTGGTTGATGATTCCAGTAATTAAAATTAGGGTGATCTCCCCATCCGTCATTGTAAGTGTTAGAGAAGGGATCATACCATTGCCTTGTTTGTCCTGGAAATCCACCCATGGCATTGGCTTGTTCCATATATTCTTCTTGTAAAGTTGGATACATGTCGATTGAATGCTCCATGGTAGAATATACCCCACATGCATAAGATTTCCTGCATATTCCTACAGCCATGTTTTCCACAAGAGAAAGTTTAACTCAAAAGTGTTTGTTCATGTTATGTGCTTACCTCTTTACTACTCCAATGTAATTGTGGCTCAAAAGTGTCTACTGAATTGGTTGAAATTTACTGCCTGTTACCCAAAACAACAATAGAAAAGAAAACAAACAAAATACGAATCACACGAAACAGAATAACAAATTGATTAGAAAATCAATCCCCGGCAACGGCGCCAAAAACTTGATGCGTTCGAAACTAGCAAGTATACTAGTCGCCCAAGTAATAAAGTGATGAGTGAGATATCGTTCCCACGAGGATTGATTCTAATTAAATTTGTTATTTTTCAGCAACAATAAACTAAATATGGGGGGTTTTGTTGAATGATTAATTAAACTGAATACGAAGGCAAATACAGAATAACACAACACAATATTAAATGAATTGAAAATTCAATGAGAGACACTTGGTTAAGGGTTCTTTCTCTGCCACAAGATATGAATTTGTGAATTAACATAGAATTGTAATCCAATTACAGCATTGAAGTTATCAACTGTAGATAACAACAAGCTCTGTTATCCCATCTTTCCTTACTTTGTTGTTAAATAAAACAAGCTCTTTATTTAATCTCTATCCATTAAACAACCTAGAACAAGCTCTCTGAGTTTAATTCAATAGATGTATTATGATAAGAAAGATAGGTTGATCTAAGCAATAAACACACAAGCTCGGATTATTTAACTTAGGGTGTATTCTCCAATGGCAATCTCTGATCACAATTTTGCTACTAAGGATTAGAAATTCAAGACAATTACGGATCAAGATTTCTAGTCTAGCAATAGACAACAACCAGATTATATTCAGTTTGCCATTCGAAATACAATCCAGCAAGCAATCATAAGCATTAGATATAGGAAAATACAAGCAAATTCAATTAGAGAATTGGACAACAACTTCTTGCACAATCAACTTACAAAAACCATATCAGGGGCTTTGACATCACCCTCAACCAATTCAGATTCAGTTACACATGTTTAAGAACGTGGTAAATACAATACAACATGGAGACATTCCAGAAAATGAAAGGGAAGGGAAAAACTTTAGCAAATTTGATGTAATTCTCTTTGGATTGTAGTTCTTCCTCTTTCCAAGCTTCCTTTCTCCTTCAATAACTCCAAGAGATGAAAGCATTCCAGAGCTTCAGCCTCCACCACGTTCTACCCCCTCTTCCCAAGTTAAGCAAAATCAAACCCTACATTGTGTTTAAATCTCTGCTATCAGTGACTTGTGGAATTATATTTCTATACATCTCACACTGTTTTGATTACAACTTGGGGGGTGGTACACTGAATGGATTTATAAACCTAATTTCCTCCAGAAAATAGACTTCGAGAGCTTTCCAACGGTATATAAACATAGTCTTCTCTTCGGGTTCATTGTATATCAATACAATTAAATCCGAGAAGATGGCTGACTAACAGAGGTGAAAATGAAGGGTTTTACTCCATTTTTGTGCAAGTTTCTCCAGAACTCCTACAAACATCAAAAACACACAAAAACATAAAAATACCAAGGAATATAGCAAAGAAACATGGACGAATTGATATAAAAGTAATACATAAAATAGACACCTATCCGTTAGGAAGCCTGACTGCAGATCTTTTATGCCACAAATCTTGACATTTAATTTCTCTGCAACAGCAGCTAGCCAGTTTCTTTTAACGAATTTTATCCCTCATTCTGGTTCATGTGCACTCCTGACCATTGTAACAATTTGCACCCCTTGATGATCTATCATGAATCTCATGTATTGCAACACTCCTGTGTCAAGCTCCCCTGGTTGAGAAAGACTCGACCTCGAGTCTTGATTGTTGTTTTCACCAATATAAGGACTAAGGTCAGAGATATTAAATGTGTTGGAAACACCATAATGCTCAAGTAGCTCAACTTTATAAGCATTCTCTCCAATGCGTTGTAATACTTTGAATGGTCCATCAGCTCTAGGCTTCAACTTGGCATATTTGCCTAGAGGAAATCTTTCCTTTCTAAGGTGTATCCACACTAGATCTCCTTCTTTGAACTCAGCATACTTCCGATGTTTGTTTGCTGTAGCTTTATACTTCTCATTTTGCTTCAAAATCTTCTCCCGAACTTGTTCATGCAGCTTCTTGAAGTTCTTAGCTCTCTCCTTTGCATCACTACTAAATCGAGTATTGGAAGGAATAGGAACTAAATCCAAAGGACTTATTGGATTTTTGCCATAAACAACCTCAAAAGGACTATGACCAGTGGTTTGACTTGATGATCTGTTGTAAGCAAACTTAATTTGCGATAAAACAAGATTCCATTGTCGTAAATTCTTACCAACATAACTCCTCAGAAGATTTCCCAAGCTTCTGTTGGTAACTTCAGTTTGTCCATCTATTTGAAGATGATGAGATGAACTAAAGGTAAGTGTAGTCCCCAGCTTTTTCCAAAGTGTACGCCAAAAATGAGATAAGAACTTTGGATCACGATCTGAGACTATGGCCTTAGGAATGCCATGCAATTTCGCAATCTCCTTGAAGTACAAATCGGCCACATGAGTCGCATCATTTGTCTTGTTACAGGGGACAAAATGAGCCATTTTAGAAAATCGGTCAACCACCATCATGATTGAATCTTTGTTTCGTTGTGTTCTAGGCAATCCCACCACAAAATCCAAGCTAACATCTTCCCATGGATCATTAGGAACAGGTAATGGAGTGTACAAACCAGTGTTCTGCCCATGACTTCTTGCCACATGACAAATTGTACACCTCTTCACGTGCTTCATCACATCCCTTTCCATCTTCGGCCAATAGAAGTTTTCCTTCACAATAGCAATACTTTTGTCTCTCCCAAAATGACCGCTAATGCCACTGCCATGTGCTTCATTAATGATTTATTCTCTCAAGGAACATTGAGGAATACACAATTGGTTTGCCTTGAGTAGATAACCATCCCATCTAGCATGTCGAACATTAAGCTTCTGTTGGCTGTTGATGATCTTCAAAGCTTCATGGTCAGAATATAGAACAAACGGTTTTGGCAAGAGATACTGACTCCAATGCTTCAAAGCTCGACAAATAGCATACAACTCTTTGTCATAAGTTTGAGTACTTTTTGCGAGATGCATTCAATTTTTCACTAAAGAAAGCAATTGGTCTGCGTTCTTGGCTAATAACAGCACCAATACCAATATTGGAAGCATCACATTCAACTTCGAAAACCTTGCTGAAATCTGGAAGTGATAAGATGGAAGCTTCTATCATCTTCTTTTTACTCACCAAAAGAGTTGGGACAGCATAAGGACTCCTGCTTTCCCTCACTAACTCTTTAGTGATAAGCTCATTCACCTGCCGTTGTAATTCTTCATGTTCTATAGGACTCATTCGATAGGCTGATTTAATTGGCAACACAGCACCTGGAACAAGATCAATACAATGTTGTATGTCTCTCATTGGAGGAAGGCCTGGTGGTATCTCATCTGGTACAACATCATGGTATTCTTCAAGAAGATACTTCATCTCCAAAGGCGGTTTGTTACTAACTTCATTTTCTTCTAACAACAAGAACACATAAATTTCACTTCCCCTCTCCAACTCTCTTCTACATTCTGTTTGGGTAAGCAAAGCATTTCCCTCCCCTTTAGTAGGTTTAGGAACACCTTCTAACTTTGAAGGACCCAAAATAACTTTGACCCCATCTTTAAAGAATGTATAAGTATTCCTATAGCCATCATGCATTACTCTCCTATCATACTGGCCATGGTCTACCAAGAAGTAAATGACAAGCATCCATAGGAACAACATCACACCATATTTCATCTTTATACTTTTTCCCAATAGAAAATGAAACAAGGCAGCATTTGTTTACCTTGATCTCGTTATCTTTCCGAAGCCATGAAATCTTGTAAGGCTGATGATGCTTCTCTGTCTGAAGGCCAAGTTTATCAATCAGCTCTGTAGATGATGCGTTCGAAACTAGCAAGTATACTAGTCGCACAAGTAATAAAGTGATGAGTAAGATATCGTTCCCACGAGGATTGATTCTAATTGAATTTGTTATTCGAAAGCAACAATAAACTAAATGAGGGGGGTTTTGTTGATTAATTAACTAGATGAAATATTAATGCAAGTAAAGAATAACACAATGCAAATTTAAACAGATTGAAAAATCAATGAGAGAAACCTGGTTAAGGGATCCTTCTCTACCACAAGATATGTATTTGCGAATTAATTGTAGAATTGTCATCCAATTACACCATTGAAATTACCAACCGTAGATAACAACAAGCTCTGTTATCCCAATCTTTCCTTACTTTGTTGTTAAATAAAACAAGCTCTTTATTTACTCTCTATCCATTAAACAACCTAGAACAAGCTCTCTGAGTTTAATTCAATGGATGCATTATGATAAGAAAGATAGGTTGATCTAAGCAATAAACATACAAGCTCGGATTATTTAACTTAGGTTATATTCTCCAATTGTAATCTCTGATCACAATTTTGCTACTAATGATTAGAAATTCAAGACAATTACTGATCAAGATTTCTAGTCTAGCAATAAATCACAACCAGATTATATTCAGTTGGCCACTCAAATACAATCAGCAAGCAATCATAAGCATTAAATATAGGAGAATACAAGCAACTTCAATTAGAGAATTGGATAACAATTCCTTACACAATCAACTTACAAAACCATATCAGGGGCTTTGAAATCACCCTCAACCAATTCAGATTCAGTTACACATGTTAAGAACGTGGTAAATACAATACAACATGGAGACATTCCAGAAAATGAAAGGGAAGGGAAAAACTTAGCAAATTTGATGTAATTCTCTTTGGATTGTCGTTCTTCCTCTTTCCAAGCTTCCTTTCTCCTTCAAGAACTCCAAGAGATGAAAGAATTCCAGAGCTTCAGCCTCCACCACGTTCTCCCCCTTTCAAGTTATGAAAATAAAACCCTAAAATGTGTTTAAATACTCTGCTACAGTAACTTGCTACAGTGCCCCGTATTTAATAACATGCTACAGTGATATATGGAATTACAAATATACACTTCTTATACCATTTTTATCACAACTTTCGGTACACAACATAAATTCGTGAACCGTAAATTTCTCCAGAAAATAGACTTCGAGAGCTTTTCAATGGTATATAGCATGTTATCCGGTTAATTGTATATCGATACAATCAACTCCAAGAAATTGGTTGACTAGCAGAGGTGAAAATGAAGGGTTTTACTCCAATTTTGTGTAAGTTCCTCCAAAACTACTACAAACATCAAAAACCACACAAAAACATAAAAATACCAAGTAATATAGCAAAGAAACATGGACGAATTGATATGAAAATGATATATAAATAGACACTTATCAAATTCCCCCCACACTTAGACTTTGCTAGTCCTCGAGCAACTACGACAATATGAAATAAAACTAAACCGAAACAGAATCAACAAAAAATTAAAACACACAAATTCTTCATCTTGCAAATAGTCCTCAAAGATTGTACTTAATTATAACCCAAGGAAAACTTCAAAATAATACCCTTGATCAAGAATTTCATCTCAAAGATTAGTTTCGCTTCACTTCAATTCCTCAAGTGTGTGTGTGTAGAGCCATTCTCACCTAATCACTTGTAAACCGGATGAGTTTATGCATAAAAATGAATCATATTTAATATTGAAGATGTGTGTATAAATGAACTCCATAGGACTGCTTTTCAAGTCACTCTCCACTAATGTAGACATGCACAACACCAAGGATCAAGTAGGACTTTATTAAGCTTGTAACGTTTGGCTTGGGTGAAGGTATAATAAAGGATAATAATTTGGCTCAAATCACCCACAAACACATAATCATTCAAGACTATGTAGAGCTCAACCCTATAACACAACTTCATTTCAATTCACCAGGTTACACCCCCAAACTTATTTAGAACACTCATCTCTTTTTTTTTTTTTTTTTT
>SNVD02008714.1:0-34522 GCA_013180625.2 Boswellia sacra
GAACAATAGAGAAATCAAGCTTACCGTTCCATGTGCCAAGTTGAACCGTTGTTGCCTTGGACACTCCCAATATTGCCTTGGCGGGTGAGTTTACCGCCTTGATGGTGCCACCTCCGTTGGTGTATTTGAGGCCTAGCCGTTTGGCCTCATCTTCCAAAATGAAGTTGTGCGTGGCTCCCGTGTCAAGCATCGCACGCACGTCTTTGCCATTGATTGTGGCGCTCACATACATAAGACCCTTTTGCATAGGTGTGGGTCTTTTGAGTGCGCCAATCGTGCAGAGAGAACCCATCCCCACTTGTGGCTCTTCATTGTTTACGCCCTCATGTTGAGCGGCAAGGGCGTTGAGAGTTTTCCTCTTTGGGCAATCTCGAACCCAATAAGGACCATCACATATAAAGCAAGGACTTTTAGGTTTAGGGGCTTCGAACTTACCTTTGTTAGGTATGTCTCGTTTATCCCCTCCGAAAGTCTTGCGCGCACCACCATCCCTTTGGTCATGTCCTTTCTTGGCATTCCGCTCTCCCCCACCTTTGCCATGGTTGGGCTTTCTTTCCTTCGATTGGGATGTGTAGTCAACAAGGGATTCAGCCACAGCTATGGCGTCATCAAGGTTTTGCACGCCACGCCTCTCAAGCTCAACCCTTGCCCAATCTTTTAAGCCATCAAGGAAGTAGAAGAGGGAGTCTTTTTTGGACATACCTTCAATTTCAAGGATGATTGTGGTGAAGTCTTTGATGTACTCGCGAATGGTGCCACTTTGCTTCAAACGGCGGAGGCGACCCCTTGCCTCCTTTTCCGCATTGCTTGGAGAGAAATGCTTCCGTAGTTCTCTCTTAAAGTCCTCCCATGTGCGAAGGACGACGATGCCTTTGCCCGCGTCGCCATGCTTACGACGCCACCACAATTGGGCTGCATCACAAAGGAAAGTAGGCGCAATGCCTATTCTCGAAGCATCATCATAGACACCTTTCGCCTCGAAATATTGCTCCAAGCCGAATAGGAAGTTTTCGACTTCCGTGGCGTTGCGAGTGCCATGGTATGTAGCGGGAGTTGGCACTTGCATGTTGCTTAGCCCACTAGGACTTGAGTAGGAAGGGCTAGCACGTTCGCAACGATGCTTCTCCCATTCCGTGCGTGATTCTTCGACTTCCGCACGGATTGCCCGCAACTCACGCTCCACAAAGCTTCGTAAGCTAGCGAGCTATCGTGTGAGATTTTAACTAAACTCGAGTATTGTGGACTTTGTTGCTTGGGTGATCTCTCCATAATCTGTCTCTAGGCCTTCGAGACGATCGGAGAGGCCCTCGATAGTATTGTCCATACTCGAAAGAGATTGCTCTATGGTAGCAACACGAGGCTCTAAGGATTCCGAGGAGAGAGCTTTGGACTTACCTCGTTTTCCTTGTGGGCGTGGTTGAGGTTGAGGTTGTTCCTCACGTCCACGGACTTGCTCCTCCATGGTAACTTCAATGTCGGACGCCATTTGCTCTTGTGCTCGAACCGTGCTTTGATGCCAACTGTCACGAGCTTAGAGTTTTGCGCAGCTGCTCGTGCGGCACTTAGGCAACTTGAACCCGAAAGTTGCTAAGTAAGCCTAGAAGTTTGCTTCCCGCTCAAGGAGAAGTTAGGACCGTTGAGCTAAAAGAGCTTTAGAGGCAATAAGAGAAGAGAGGAGAACTTAGAGGCAAGTGTTGCTAAACAAGAAAGCTTTGTATTACACAAGAGAACTCTTACAATGCTTTGTGTTGTATTTGCTTGGATTAGCTTGGATGATTACAAATGAGCCTTGGAGGGGTATTTATACTAATCCTCCTCCCAAATGAATGGCTAGGATTCAATACATCCAATGGCCATAAATGAGTCCTACCTAATTTAGGTGTGGTAGGTGAACTACCATTGACATTGTATATTTACATGTGAGAGTATTACATATTTGACTTTGCTAGAGTTTCTAGAAAATAGGCTTGCATTGCATGTGTTCTAGAAATCGGGCCAAGCCTTTGTGCACATTTTGGGCCACTCTAGCAAGCAAATCGGGCGGGCTGTGACACTATGCTCTTACTCTGTTTTTGGTTGCTTGAATCATTTAGATTTCGTATTTACTTTTTTTCTTTTTTTTTGGACTTAAACTGTGAACTCAGAGACTTCTTTGGCAGCTAAATACTTGGCGGCTAAAAATTGCCAAGTATATATATATATTTTTTTAATTTTAAAACTATTTATACTTGCCGGCCAAAAACTGCCAACTATAGTCAGGCGCAAATTTGGCAGGTTGACCAACCGCCAAATTGACCATATTTGACGGTGTCATTGGTGGCGCTTTCAAGACCGTCAAATATATACTTAGGTGGCGGCCAAAAACCGCCAAATATGAGCATTTTTCTTGTAGTGTATAATATAATATAGCAAGATATAAATGCAGTGCCATGATGAATTCTACGTGTAATAAGGATGTAAAAATTCCATTAAACAAATGAAAATATGCTGGAGGGCTTAATGCATTAGGCTAAACAACTTTGTGAGCCAGTTAACTTATAAAAATTGGAACATATAGAACATACGAGAGAATGTAAACTGTCAGCACGTTAAACACCAATTATGCAAACTAAAGAATTTAAGGTGGCACGTGGTGTATAATATGTGAGATGTTAAGCCTAGGGGAAGCACTTCAAACCATGTCGAAGCTGATTAAAATACATTAAATCATGCTAAAACTTCTAACCAGGAAAGCTTACAAAAACTGGTTTAAACTAGTAGGACATATTAAAAGCGAGACTAGATAAGCCTGCTAGAATTCAATGGAATAGGTTGTGTTATATGGAAGACCGATGTAGGAGGAATTAGATCGTGGTGTTCTCTTTGGTGACGCTAGTGTAGTTTTATAACATAGCATTAGTAGACAAGTCTAAAGGTGGGGAATAATAGTGATATGGAGCTGTCCAGGGCTGTGAACAAATTAGAATAGTGCTTAGGTGCACTCGAGTGTGTGACTAGTTGTCGTAAACATGTTTTATCATATTGAGACTTGTTGGCGTGAATATGCATATTGCCTTAAGCATGGTGGAGACAGTGGCTGTTTCAATTGCAAGTAAGTCTAAGTGAGAGTTGAGTTTGGGTGTAAATAAGGGAATAAGGGAGACTAGAAACATGACCAGTAATTAAAGAGGCTGTTAGAACATGTGCCTTTTCAGCCAGAGGAGTGCGGAAGGGTGAGCGCTGCATGAGGAAGGTGAGAAGAAAGGCCGTTGGACGAGCAGTAAGAAGAGAGGGCCAAGACATGAGCAAGGAGAGCACAAGACAAGAAGGGCAACTGTGCAAGAGGTGAGCAGAGGTGCGCTTTGGCAAGCACATGTGGCCACCCACTATTCAATAAAATTTTCAAACTATAGGGGTCTTTTCTTAGAATCCAAATCTTGTGAGCTTAAAGAAACTCTTTAGGGGCTTAATAGAAAACTTCTAAGAGTTCTAAAGTACACTACTCGTATGGATTTTTTTTATTGGTTGGGAACTAGCTTTATATTTTTTAGAGGTGGAAAACAGTTCTTCAAGGGCTATTTTAAAAAACTGTTCAACTTAGTCCCTTGACATTTCCTTTCTTCTGTCTCCTCCCTTCCTTAGTGGACTTGTTTGATGATTACCGGTTCCTCCTTAATTTTGTAGATACCTAGAATTAAGACTGTTACAGTGCTATGAGGGGGACCAAGTGATCAAGACTAGTCAATAAGGAATAAGGATCCTGCAACTAACTGCTGTGAAGTTAATGAGTTTTATCAAGCATTTTTTGGTCAAGATCGAGCGTTAGGGCAGAATAACCTTAATCATGATATGGTAAACACTGAGAGAGAGAGAGTGACTAGTCATTCTCTGTTAGCTCGGATAGTGATCCAGAAGTTGAACATTGGTGGGGGGTTGATCATATCGATAATCAGCTACAGGGTAACCGATTCAAAATATATAGAGTCCATTTCCTCATTCTAGATTCAGTCACTTTATTTCTTCCAAGAAAAAGCGACCGATGGAGCAAGCTACCACGAACTGTCATTGAATTAAGCTTGGAATTACTAAGGGCTAGTCTACAAGTGTCCTTTGATAATTATGTTCGATGGTTGCTTGATACTATAGGCATTGCTCCCACCCAACTATCAGCCAACGGGTGGAGACTTCTAATAGCATTTTATAGTTTGTTCAAAAGCATAGGTCTGGGTGACCCTATCAACAACCACGGTAAGTGTATTTTTGCCATTCACCCACCGAACGGAGAGAATATAGCTTATTATTACATATACAAATGAGGGAAGATGGATGACCCTAACCGCCTTTTTGGCATTCCTTTCCATGTGAAAGAATGAAAATCTAAGCAATTTTGGTATGGAGGTAGTTGGAAGTACCTAGAGTATGCCCACTTAAAGGGCAAGCAGTTGAGGATTAGAAGGCGTTTTGATTTCTACGATATCTCATTGGTTTATTATAATTATCCTATCCTTATTTTTGTTATGAAAATTCTAATCATGACTTTTTTTTCAACTTCTTGGCCCAAATGTCCAATTTTATCTCAGAAAGAAAAGAGCGACTTATAAGAAGTACTCAAGCTACCCATCAGTTCAAAGAATGTGAATGATCTCATGATCGAGAGCAACTAATCCGCCTTAGCTTGTCACCTTCGACACCTCTAGGAGGTAAACCTGATGATTGCTTTCTAATCTTTCATTCCTTAACTATGCATATGCTTTCCTTCTTATCATTTTTACTTTTGTGTAGGTCTATTTCCTTTACATCCTACCAAGGCGTAGCTTGCCCAACTTGACGTTGGGATGCCCCTTAGACCCTTTGCAAATGATGGGTTTGGAACTTCCAAGAAGAAGAAGTCCTCCAACCCACAGACCCTTAAAAAGAAAAGCCAATGATCGTAAGGAAACTTCCACAAGGAATTCTATGCCTGGCAAGTCTACCTTAATTTAGCTTGCTGCCAAAGTGGTAGTCTCAAAGCCCACTAGAAGCAAGTTACCCCTTACTTCTCAACTACCTAGGCACTTTTCCCTTGATAATGCAGGATTTCACAGCAGCTCGACATGCGGAGACTACCTCTATGAATTGTCTCAGAGTGCTGCACGTTTCATACCCACTGACGTCTTTCTTGAGAGTGTAAAACTTGCATATTTTGATGCAACTGTGATCGAGGTCAGTATCATACTTTAGGTTGTGTTCTATTAACTCCTTTTTTTTTATTTTAAAATTCATGCCTCATCTATTTTCCTCTATATGTCTTTCTTTTTGTAAGCGACAATACCCCTAGCTCAAGGACAATCTACTAACACCAATCTTTTGGAGGAGGTCAACCATCTCATTTATGAGGTTTCTGATTAAAAGGGGAAACATCAAGTCTGCCTTAATAATTTAACTGAAACAGAAAGGAAGATGGCAGAGATGAAAGAGTAAATAGGCAAAATGAAAGCTGACTTATCTAAAGCTAAGAAGAAGGCATTTATTCAGTGTAAAAAGGCAAGTGATCTAAGCCAAGAACTTTAGGACAAGACTGTTACTGAGCAGAATAGGATTGAGAGCGCAATTGCTCGCTTTCATAGGGTCATGCTTTTCAGCAAGCAATAGAACATTTTTATATTGATAGGGTCAATGGTGTGCGTAAATAGATTCTTGATCACTACCTAGAGATTAATCAGTCTCCCATAGTTGGATAGTTAAACTTGATAAAAGAGTCTATCCCGACAGTGAACTTAGATCTTTGACAATTCCGCCAATTCATACTAAAAGATGAGAATTATAAGTCAATATTAGACACAGCAGCCTTGGAAGCTAAGCAAGGAGAATCTACCTCATCATCTGCAGATGAAGGAGATGATGAGGCTACTTCTTAGAAGCAATAGGAATTCTTTTAGCTAGGTAGATGTTTATCTACATAGGATGATCATATCAAGACGGTTTACTAAGCCTTGACTTTATCTTTAATTGCTTTTGCTTTCATTTAATAATATAAATGATGATCCAACCTTACTTGGATTATATGGGTGGCGACGTTCTACCAACTTTGAAATAATAAAAACTCTTAAAACTTTTCTTGGTGTTCTGCTCTTTTGCCTCTTTATCTTCTATGCATGCTTATAATTTGTTTGTAAATGAGCTTTAAGAATGAACAAATTGTAATGTGATGAATCAAGTATTTTTTTGGTAATCTCTTTTAGTATATATGGGCTTCCCTGTAGGATTTATTGCATTTATGAATGCCCACATGCATAAGTCCCTAGTAGGAGTTATTACATATGTAAAGAGACTATGGATAATACCCCTTTAAATCCTCGATGCTCTATGGATGACGAAGAAGTCTCTCATCTATGGTGACAAGCCTATACGTGCCCGAGCAGGTGACTACTTTGACTTGATAAGGATCCCCCTAGTTAGGTCTCAATGCTCCGTCAGTGGGATCTTAGGTGTTTTGTAGTACTTGCCTCAAAGTAGGATCACCATTCTGAAAGGATCGGTGCTTAACCATAGAGTAAAATTGTCGGATAACCCTCTCCGGGTAAGTAGCAGCTTTTATTCTAGTGAGATCCCCTCCTCCCCAAAGAGATCCAAGTTGAGTTAAAAAGCTTCATGATTAAGTTCTTCACTATATCCTTTAGTACAATGTGATGGGAGACCAATCTCAATGGAAACAACTACTTTTGAGCCAAATGCCAAGGAGTATGTTGTTGCTCCTATTGCTATATGAACGGTGGTTTGGTATGCCCAAAGTACTTGTGGAAGTTACTTTGGCCATGCACCTTTTCTAGCACTTAACGTAGTCTTGAGGAGGTGTTTGATGGTTTTATTAACAGCCTCCACCTAGCCGTTTGCTTGATGATGAGTTAAAGAGAAGATGTATAGAGAGATGTTCAACTCCTTACAAAACTACTTGCCATTGTTTGTAATGATAAGGGTGAGGGATACCAAAACCTATAGAAAATTGACCTCTTTACAAAGTCAGTGATCTTCTTTTCAGTAATTGATGCAAGGGGCTCAGCTTTCGCCCACTTAATGAAATAATCAATAATAATAATGGCATATAACCTATCCTTTACCCATTGGAAGACATCCAATAAGGTCTAGTCCCCAATAGGCAAATGGCCATGGGGCTACCATTACAATCATATTCTCAGAAGCCTTACTTAGAATATTGACACATTTTTAGCACTTGTCACACTTAGTTGAGAATGCCTTAGCATCATTCTTCATGGTCGTACAATAGTATCCTTGCTTGATACATTCGTAAGCTAACGATCGACTACCAGAGTGGTTATCACATATTCCCTCATGGATTTTTACAAGGACATAATTAGCTTTTTTGGGCAAAGACGTTTCAAAAGGTGATGACTGAACCCTCTTTTATAGATAACTCCATTAAACATGGTGTACCTTGATGCTCTCCCCTTCATGCTAATTACCTCATTTTGGTTAGCTGGGAGTTCCACCATCTCTAAAAACTTAATGATCAGGTTCATCCAATGTGGGCTACAATTTATAACCATTGTTCTTTCTCGAGAAGGCTCATAGTTTGATATACTGAGAAACTCTAGAGTGACCATATGAGAGACAGTTGGTAGAAAAGGGTCTTCCTCAGAAATAATTGTTGCTAAAATTAGGGGTGTTCAAAATAATCTAACCCGACCTGGCCCGATCGAGTTTCATCGAGTTGGTCGGATTATGATCGGGTAGTATAAAAAATAACCCGAAATCGGGTTTTTGTGATGTCGGGTTGTGATCGGGTTCTTTACATGTAACCCAAAAAAACCCGACCCGATTATTTTTTAAAAAAAATTCCATTTTGCCACTTGTCGTCATAAGATTAGTTGAGATGTTAATGTTACAATGGACGTCACAACACCAGATTTCATATATAAATTCAAAACAAATTATCATAACCCTAATTCCTAAATTCGTAAATTAAACTCAATGTTCAAAGTTTGGACTCCTCTCCGTCCCCACTGCGTAGCACTGCAACTGTTCTTCACCGTCAGCCATTAGCTCCGTTTCCTTGCGTCTAGTCTATGTGTTTCCTAAATGAAATTCAAACTCTAAGCTTGCGGCTCTCCATTCACTACAGTATTCAATCTCCACCATCTCTATCACAGTCGCTGCTGCCTCCGCCCTCCTCCGTCACGACCACCTTCACTGCCATTGGTTCTTCTTTCTGTCACTCACGGTAAGTGTCACGCTTTCTGTTTGTTGATTTTTTTTTTTACATTTTTTATCTAGGTTTTTATGTAAAATTAATTTGAAGATTATTGAGGTCAATAGTGTTGGAGAATCTGATTATAGATGTTGCTATTTTTTTTCTCTTTTTAATCATTGATGGGTTTGTTGAGCTTTTGGTCGTGTATGCGGTGAAGGTGGAGAGTCTAGAGATTGAGATTTCTCTTTGTTGTTGGGTTTGTTGAGATTTCATTTTGTAGTCTACAATATATTTTGACATATATA
This sequence comes from Boswellia sacra, assembly GCA_013180625.2. Lineage (NCBI taxonomy): Eukaryota > Viridiplantae > Streptophyta > Magnoliopsida > Sapindales > Burseraceae > Boswellia > Boswellia sacra. The sequence goes on from SNVD02008714.1 coordinate 8,473, forward strand.
ATAAGAATAATAAATTAATAATTATTTGTTGTTGGGTTTGTTGAGATTTTATTTTGTAGTCTAGAAAAATAATGAGGGGCGTTTACTTGAGCCACTCAAGATTTTGGTCCATCATACACATAAAAAAAAATCCTAGAAAATTTGAACGATCCTTGTTTTGGCTTTTAGAGAATGATGTCTAACGGTCTTAGAATCCAACATTTGTTGTATAGGACAAAATTACAGAAGAAAGGTTTTTAGAGCATGTTAGACAGAAACAAAAAGGAGTAGAGCATATTTTGATGCACATGCTTTGAAAAACTTGCAAATGGGGAAGGTTTGGGGCAGGGGTTGAAAAGTAAAAGTTCAGTGAACTTAGAGAAGTAGCTAGAAGAAACTTTTGTCCCGAGATATAGAGGTAGAGCAATGTTTTATGTTTTATTGAAATAATAAATCCTATGTTCATGGCTAAATGCTAATATATATTAGACCATTCTATATAAGTTTTTCCTTTTTAGTCGATTGATTTTCTAACATTTGTGATAATTAGTGTAAAACAAATGCCTAAATTGGATGGTTTCACTTGGGAATTTTTTTATCATGAAAGTTGCATTGTGAGAGCAATTTCGGGGTAATAATTATTGGGACATGAAAAAGACATAAATAAATGAATTATTGTATTTATTGTCTTGCAAATTTGAATGGGATTGAAATTGATATATTTACAAAAATTTGATGAAAATAACTAATAATTGGAATTGATTATAGATAGTTTTTTTTTTTAATTTCTTTTATTATATTTTTTATGTAGTACTTGTGGATATGACTTTTAAAATTAATACACTGATGTATATGGTTTGGGTTATTATTTTTTTTTTTCAGGTTTTATGACTTTTGAGGGTACTACACTCCCGTTCACAGCCAAGGACACCCAAGATATATGTAATATGCTACCATTGAATTTTTGAGAAATGGTTAATTAGATCTTGGGTGTATAAAACACATTAAAGGCTTTCAAGGTGGCTTTATTTTGTATATAATATAGCATAATTTATGTTAACGCGCCTTATTTTGTACGTAATATAGACTTTAAATCATGTATATGCCTAATACAAATGAATTCAAATAATTTAATAAAATTGTGAAATTGGGCTTAGCCCAACCCGTATAACTCGACTGACCCGATCTGACCCAATGTGACGGGTTGCAAATCGGGTTCACACTCTTAAAAACCCGATTATGAGTCCATTTGTCATAACCCGATAAGTAATCGGGTTGAGTTGGGTTTGGTGAAACCCGACCCGACCCGACCCGTGAACAACCCTAGCTAAATATCAACCTTTGAATTCTCCGACCTTGGAACTCTCATAATGTTAAAACCCTTAAAACTGCGGAGAAGGAAATTAACTTTATCCATGTAAGCCATCATGTCAGAGCCTTTTACTTGATAGTCCCTATAGATTTGGTTAATCACTAGTTGGGAATCATTATGGATGACAATCTCTTCAACTCCAAGAGCAATTACCAACCTAAGTCCTTCAAGGATAGCTTCATATTTTGTGGCATTATTGGTAGCTTTAAATTAAAATGTAAGACCACAACAACTTCTACTCTATCCGGAGTGGGCAATATCTAGCCGACTACGCTACCAATCTTATTGGATGACCCATCCATGAATAAGACCCATGCTTTTTGTGAATCTACTTCCATAGGCATTGGTCAATCATTTGATTTCATAGCCTTCTCATCTTCCCTAACCTTATTGCCTAAAAACTCTAAAATATAGTTAGTGACTGCTTGCCCTTTGATAGATGGTCTTGCAATATAATGTATGTCAAACTCCCCTAACTTTATGAACCACTTGATGAGTCTTCCAGAGAGCTCTGGACGATGAAGGACTTGCCTCAAGGGATAATTAGTTGGTACCATAATAGTGTGTGCTTGGAAATATGGGTGGAGCTTTCGTGCAGCAATAACTAGGGCAAAAGCAAGCTTCTCCACAAGAGGGTATCGACCCTCAAAATCTATCAAAGTCTTACTCACAAAATAAACTGGCCTCTGGATTCCTTGATCCTCTTGGATATGAGCTACCCTAACTGTATATACGGAGCTTGATAGATAGAGAAAGAGTGGTTCCCCCATAACTGGTTTGGAGAGGATAAAAGAGGAGGAGAGCGTAAGTACCTCTTAAGTTGTAGGAAAGCATTCTCATACTCACTCATTCATTTAAATTGCTGACATTTTTTCAAAGCTCTAAAGAAAGGGTGATATTTGTCGGTTGCCCTTGAACTGAAGCGATTCCAGGTGGCAACTCCTCCAATGAGACTTGTATATCTTTTGGTGTTTTATAGGACTCAAGCTATAGAAGTGCTTGGATTTTCTCAAAATTGGCCTCTATTGCTCTTTGAGTGACAATAAACCCTAAGAGCTTTCCAGAGAACACCTCAAAAGCACATTTGGTGGGTTTCAACTTTATATTGTGTTTCCTGAGGATGTCAAAAGTTGTTTAGGGTCATCTATATGGGATCTAGCATCCATACTCTTGGTAAGCATGCCATCAACATAAACTTTCATGGTCTTTCCTAGGAAAGGAGCGAACATGGAGTTCACCAACAATTGGTAGGTTGCTCAACACTTTTCAGCCCAAAAGGCATCAGTGGGTAATAGTGCAACCCTCTATCTATATGAAAGTTGTCTTCTCCTCATCCTTCAAGTACATTAGAATCTGGTGACAACCTGAATAAGCATATCTATGTAGCTCAATAATTGATGGCCAGTTGTGGCATCGACTAGTTGTTCTATTGTGGGCAATAGAAAGCTATCTTTCGCATAGTACTTGTTTGAATCTTTGAAGTTGATGCATACGCGCCATTTTTCATTAGCTTTTTTCACCAATACTACATTGGAGAGCCATTCAGGATAGTTCGCCTCTCGAATGATTCCAGTTATCAAGAGCTTTTCTACTTCCTAGGCAATTGACTCAAAGCACTCTGGGGCTTGGTACCTCCTCTTTTGTCAAATGGGTTAAGCTTGAAGGTTGACATTACGGTGATGAACAACTATACTTAGTCTATGCCTAGCATGTCTTCATGAGATCATGAAAAAACATCGTGTTAGTTAATTAAGATGCTTGATACTAAGTAGCTAGTTAGGACGAAGTGCACGCTACGTAAGTAAAAAATTTTAGCCGCCTTTAAAAGGAAAAAAAAGTCTTGTTAAATATAATGCCTAGTTCATAATTAATATATATATATATATATATATATATATATATATATAATGTTAAAAATATATATGTTTTTCATTAGAGTTTTCATTAACTCTATGAACCACTTGATGAGTCTTCCAAAGAGCTCTAGACGATAAAGGACTTGCCTCAAGGGATGATTAGTTGGTACCATAATAGTGTGTGCTTGAAAATATGGGCAGAGCTTTCGTGCAGCAATGACAAAGGCAAAAGCAAGCTTATCCACGGGAGGGTATCGACCCTCGACATCTGTCAAAGCCTTACTCACATAATAGACCGACCCTCCCCATGATTCCTCTCCCCATTCCCGACCAAACTCCCTAGAAATTTGGGCAATTCTCTGGTAAAGATCGGGCTGGGGATCCGGGTACCTGGACTTGCCTGAGTAATTTTGACATTCCTACCTTATCGCAAAGGTCGATTAGTGGTGCATTAGGCGGACATAATTCGTAAGGTCTCGACCACTTCCCCCCTTCATCGATATCGCACCGGTCCTAAACCTACTTGGCTTTTCTATCATCATTGGGCCTCAAAACCATAAGTAAAATTTTAATGCTTACACTAATTATATGGTTTCTGATTAATCGTGCAAATATTTGATAAACTTGACTTAGAACCTAAAATTATGGTACATTGACTCGATTATTATTTTTTTGATAAAGAACTTGAAATTTATATTAAACAAAAACAGGAAGAGTTTATAGCAATGAAATAGAGCATGTCCATCCACTATTTATGAAAAGAAATCACTTTAGGAAACAATTTCCCCCAAAACCCCTTTTCAGTTAAAATGGATGAAGAAGAAACTAAAATCTTAGAACTCCTTTAAAATTGAAGCCCAAAATGAAGCAAAGAAGTGAATTTTATCACACTACTCCACCTCACTTGCTTTTTTCTCTTCCTTCAAGATCCTCTTGTTCCTTTTTGGCCAAATAACCCAAAAGAGAGCTACAACTGCATAATTCCTAATTGTTTTCGTCTTCTTTCTCCTCTTTTCTATGAAAGGAGTCTCCTCTTTTCTATGAAAGGATTCTCCATGAAAACAGAGTTGCAACATTCTGGAATAGCCCAACAATGCTTCAACTTAATGAAGAGTTGATGCCAAAGCTTTAAAGCTGTTTGATAGTGAAGAAAAAGATGATTTATGCTCTCTAGTTCTTTCCTGCACATAACACACCAAGATGGGGAAAGACAGGAAGAGGGATTCTTTCTTTACAGCACATCAAATGTATTAATTCTTCCTTGAGCCACCGTCCTTGAAAAGACTTGAATTTTTGGAGGAATTTTATTCTTCCAAATGATATCAAATGCTTTGAAATCAGAAAGTATCCCATCATCCATAAGCCATGCTTGATACAATTTGCAAGTGAATTCTCCGGTTGGTTCAAGATTCCAAACTCTTTTGTCCTCTATTAGATTATTAAATGAAACCCGCCTAGAATTTCCATAAGCTCTGTTTGTTCTTGATTTTCACTTCCTTATAACTTTCTCTTAAACTTAAAGTTCCAGCTTCTATATGAATGAGAAGAAGGTATGATGAAGCATTGAATAGGATTATTTTTATTAGAGCACAGTTGGTAAAGCGAGGTAATCTCTCACAAAGAGTGGCATTTTTTATCCAGTTGTCCTTCCAAAATCTAGCCTTATCCCCTTTCATCGCAAATACTTTTATATTATGCAGGAAAGATTGAGTTCCTTAGAAATAGCTTTCCATGGACTCCTGCAAGAACCAAACTTCACTGCATTGGCATCCCATCCATTCAATTGAATTCCATACCTACTTCTAAAAACTTTGTGCCAAAGAGATTCTTTTTCTAATGGAAATATCCATAACCATTTCGTGAGAAGAGCCTTATTTTTTTTTTTTCCAAACCTCCAATGCTGTTGTCTTAGCTCTACTAACAACATCCTAGTTAAGCAGATGGGTTCCCTTCCTTTCATCACAACCTCCCCATTAAAAATCCCTCATCAGTTTTTCAATCCTTTTAGCAATGCCACTTGGCTTTTCTAAATAAGGACAGAAAGTAACAAGGCAAGGCTAATAACACTGATTGAATCAAAGTTAATCTTCCTCCTCTAGAGAGAAATTCTTTCTTCCAACCCCCAAGTCTTTTGTCAAATTTTTCCACCATTGGTTCCTAAAAGTTTGAGGTTCAAGGGTTGTCCCCCAAGGGAAGGCCGAGATATTTGATTAGCCAACTTCCAACAAACAATCCAAAATTATTAGATATAGAGTTAACTCTTTCCGCAGAAGAATTACTACCAGCAATGAAACTTTTAGTCATATTCACTTTGAAACCTGAAAGCAAACTGAAGGTTTCAATAACCTTAAGAAAGAAGATTATTGATTTTTTTATCATCAAGGGAAGAAGAGAAAATGGTATCATCTGCAAATTGAAGGTGTGAAACATAATTTTTTCCTTTCCAACCTGAATGCCTTTGAGTTTGACTCAATGGCTTTATCCATCATCCTACTTTAGCCCATCCACAACCAAAATAAACAAGAAAAGTGAGAGAGGATTGCCCTGACGAAGACCTCTTAGAGCTCCAAACATCCTCTTTGTGAACCGTTAATAAAAACAGAAAAATTCATAGATCTAAGGCAACCTCTAATCCAAGATTTCCACCATTTCCACAACCTTTAGTTTGAAGAACAAAATCTAGAAAATTCCAGTCTACATGATCGTACGCTTTTTCAAAATCAATTTTAATGAATATCCCTTCCAATTTTTTCCTCTTACACTCCTGTAGCCTCCATTGGCCACCAACACCGCATCAAAAAATTGATGATTCTCAACAAAATTTGATTGTGAAGACGAAATTGTCACTTTGATACCATCTTTTAGCCGAAGTGAAAGAACATTGGCTATAATCTTGAAAAGATTAGTGTCTAAGCTTATAGGCCTAAAGTCACCAATCTTAATGCAGTCATTCTTTTCAGAAATGAGACAGATAAAAGTGGAATTGGTCACTTTATTAATCACTCCCTTACAGAAAAATTCCTTCAAAAATTTCATAAGAACTTTCTTAACAATTTACCAACAATTTTGGGAAAAAGCCGTTGGGGCTTATTCGAAGAGCACTGGAAGACTGCCCTTTTAACCTCTTCCTCTTCAAATTTCCTCTCCAACCAACTTGCTTGTTCTTCTTTAATGGGATCCCAAAATAGGCCTCTAATGATTGGTCTAAAGATTTCACCATTAGATTAAAGCTTAGAAAAGGAGTCTATGATTTCTTCTTCATTTCTTTTCCTATCCTTCATCACAACTCCTCTGCTTTTACGCTTAAAAATAACATTCCTATTCCTACTACCACTAACAATCTTATGAAACATTTTTGTGTTACCATCCCCATCTTTAGCCTATCTAGCTTTTGCTTTCTACCTCCACATGATTTCTTCTTTAAAAATGATCTCCTCCATCCTCAATGTAGCTTTATTTCACTCCATAACTAGGACTTCGTTCAGCCTATTTTCTTGTTCCATTTGATCAATTTCATGAATGCTAACCCCAATATCTTTCTTCTCTTCTTCGATATTCCCAAAAACCTCCTTGTTCCCTTTAATAAGATTGTTTCGTATCTGACCTAGTTTGGTCATGAATTTGAATCCCTCAACGCCACTTTCTGTTTACTCCTGCCTTTAGTTTTGAACAAATTCTTGAACTGATGATGATGCAGCCACATGTTTTCAAACGTAAAAGGCCCTAGACCCTATTGAACAAAATTGGAATCCGAGAGCGGGGGAAATGATCAGATGTTAATCTAGGCAGAATAGCTTGTTTAATGCACCCTCTCTTTTCTTCCCAAGAGGGGGAGAAAAGAAATCTATCAATCCTAGAACAAATAGGGAAGTTCTGCCATTAGACCAAGTGAAAGTTCCACCGCATAACTTGGGATCCTTAAGCCCAGTTTTTCAGATGAAGGCATTGAATTCTTTCATGCTTTTAGTTGTTCTGCCACCCGATGATTTCTCTGAAGGGAACTGAACACAATTGAAATCTCTACCAATACACCAAAATGGACCACACAACCCAAACAAACCAGCAATTTCCACCCAAAATCTCCCCTATGAGAGAACGCCATTCCGTTTTGTCTTTTTCCTGTTTTTATTAACGGCATAACTTGGTCCATAAACACCTGACAACCACCATTCCGTTTCGTCTTTTTCCTGAATCTTAATGAAGACAAAGAATTCTCCTAACAAATTATCATAGACCTTAACGCTTCTAAAATCCCAGGCAACCAGAATACGCCTAGCCCTCCCTAATGAGAGAAGAAATTCCATGCATCTACCTCCCTAAATTACGCTCATGATATCTCTATTAATCTCGACTCTTTTGGTTTCTTGCAAAATAATACTTTCTACTGCATATGTCTTTACAATCTCCTTAATTATCCCCTATTTTTTTCTAACCCCTGAACCTCTAACATTCCAGTTAAGGATTTTCATGAAGCCATACTAATGCCCTTACCACTCACATAGTCCTTTCGAGACCTATGAGTTAATTCCAAATTCACATTTTCCAAGAATGCATTCAAATTGCTGCAATTATTCTGCTTCAAATTTTTGTCCCCCAATTTTAACTTCCTACTTTTCTTTTTGAACTGAATCAAGGGAGTTTCAAGGCTGCACTCTACCTGGGATTCACGTTCTTGATCTTCAATGAATAATTTCCCCAACCCACAAATATCTTCTTCCCCCTGCTCTACCTTTTTTCCGTCTTCGTTTTCGCTGTCATCAGGATGCATCTCCTTCTCGAGCTTTGTATCCTCATCCCTCTCGTCATTATCTTCCGTCTCTAGAACCCTTGTTCCCCCTTGTAAATTTGATTCAGGCTCACACATGGTTGTAGACTCACTATCACTGTCTCTCGATAATCCAAACTCAAGATTAGGATACAAAGAGCATTGATCTTCTGTTTTCTGGGCGAGGAAGATTTTGCCTCTGAACAAGTTTTATTCGGGCTAGTCATTGAACAGGGCTTTCCTTTGGTAAATGAAGTGGGCTTTCTCAAAGTAATAGGCCCAAGCTTTTCTCCCCTGGATAAACAATTAGAAGAAAGTTTAGAATCCTCCCGAGGCCCAATAACAATGGACTTCAATTTTCCTCCGTGAATTAATCTTGGAACTATCCCCTTTCCTTCTCCACTGGCATGATAGGGCATCAGGTTTGTTTTCCCTTTGATAAAAAAAATTGAGCATTTGTCTTCCTTGCATGTGAAAAAAATCCTGACTTCCCTTGACCTTCCACCTTTGCCTAAGTACTGAACTGCCAGAGAAATTTTTGCTCTGCCCAAGAATTCGTCTGGCAAGTGTGCATATGTTTCTGAACAGATGTCACATGATATACTCGCAAAATCCCCATCTTATCCTTCTTCTTCTATCTTATTCGTTTCAGTGTACAAACCATGCCTGCCACCTTTAATTCTTGTAGCATCATCCAAACTTGTGGTTAAGACTTTAACAATCCATTTTCTATCGTTCGCGGTAACAGCAGCTGGTAAAAAGCCAGACATTGGCTTCCTCACTCTAATTTTGGCTACGTTTAAATCACTTAATTCACTTGTACTTAACTGAGTATCAACATAACCGCCACAACAATCAACAATCAGTTCAAAGAACGCACTTCTCCACAGATGAAAAGGGAGACCAACGATACCAATCCAATCTCCTTTACACTCAATCATATCCGCTCTTCCGTTGACTGCTGGGTATCATATTCCCAGTTTCACATATAAATTCTCTTCCAACTTGCAGAATGCCAACTTACAAAGGGTTTCAGCCTCTTCGAACTTAAGATTGAGGATTAGAGCCTTGTCGTTCTTGTTGGGGATGCAATGCAAACTCAGAACAGAATTTGGGAGAAAAATGACTTGTATTAACAGAGAAAATCAATATACAAGAATTATACAAAAACTCCCCTAAATTTCTTGGAGCTCAACCTGGCTCTCTAACACTCAGAACTCTCTGGTTCTAATTCCTGAACTCTCTCTGGAGTTTCTCTGATGCATAAACAATTCGTCCCATATTTATAGGGAAATTCTGCACACAATTTCAAATCAATTTGGCCACTACCTTTGACTTTCAAAATGGGAGGTGCCTCAAATCAATTTGGCCACTACTTTTGACTTTCAAAATGGGAGGTGCCTAACTAATTTGACTAACAATTTAATTACATGGGAGGGATTCTGGAAGGCTCATGCTGTCATGCATGAGCTCATCAGTTCTGAAAAGGTTGAAGTTTGATATCAGACTTGAGTATGCTCGTAATTCGCTGCTACCTCTTCTTCGAAGAATCTGAACTTTTGAATCTCTTACAAATCACTGTATCTTTCCATCTCCCGAATTCAACACACTCCGTGAATGACATAAAAGAGAACTCCTTCCTCTCTTTTCTACCCGATTCTTCTAACGCTATTTGTTTTCCTTGTGCACCATAAGGAAATGCACACCTGAGGAAGCTCTTCATATTTTTCACCATATTCCTTAAAAGATATTGATGCAATGGGAATTTAATTAAGGGTCAATACCACTAATCATCATCATGGTTTCATTTAATATTACTTAAAATTAGATTCTCAAATTCATCCAAAATGTCACTCAAGTTTTACAAATTTCATCAATGGATTCTGTCAAAAGTTACAGGACCAATTTAAAAGGTAAAAGAAGAATTGTAAACAAAAATTCTCTATCTTGAAATTCTGAAAAATAACCAAAATCACAAGTTAGAAAAATAAAAAAAATAATCAGTTTCTTAAAAATTTAAATATCATGATCAGAAACTCGCATTCCTGCACAATATATACCCAAAATTAAAGAGCTGTTAAGTGCCTATTTTTGAAAGCTTCCCTCTAATTTCAGTCTTTCTTAAAATTAACCATAGTTTTAAGTTGTTCCGAGCGGTGAAACCCTTTATTTTATTTATCTATTATTGTTAAACTGAAGGGTCAGGTTGTTGAATGTGTTGAAATTTTCAGCAAGTTTGTTCAACAACTAGACATAGATCTTGCTTAATACTTATTTGGGCTTAGCAAGGTGTAAAAAAGAGTTGTCGAGTAGGTTTGTTTAACATATTGTTTGACACTTATCCAATTGTCTAGCAATGCCAGGTAAGAGTCTAATTAACAAAATGTTGAGGTATTGACAGATAATATATTTGTTTAACAATGTATTGAACTGTCAAGACTTACACATGCATTTGGAATAAAAAGAGAGAAAATATTTGGCACTTGATCTTGAACTTTCTTAGGACATCTAAAATTTTCAAATATTATTATACCCCAAAAGGGCTCTTAAAAGTTGACTACATTTTACTTTAAAGAGATTTTTGGGGAAAATAAAGTACCCAATTTAAGGGTGTGTTTTGAGATTTTTCCTTATTAATAAAGGAATTAATTATAATTGTATTATCAGTCAAAAATTGCATTTGCTATGCCCATGGCATCATCTTTTGAAAAGCAAAGACTAAAAGACACATATATAGTTACCCAAATAATAATGACAATATGTCAACAAATTATGGAAAAAAATAAAAAAATAAAAAATTGTGGAGGAACACATTTAGCCTTCCTCTTACAACTTCTAACTTGATCTCTTTTCTCTCTTTTTGAGAACAAATACCCTGGTTAAGAAATCAGAGCTCTCCCCTTTTCATGGACCTAAATTGTTATAAAAGGATGACATAGGGCTGATGGCATGTGAAGTTATTCGATTCGTAAAAGTTAATGGTGATCATACCATTGCATCAGAAGCTAATCGCTGGATAGGGCAAGATCAATTGACGACCCTGAGAGCACAAGACAACTCACTTATTCCATTCCGTTCCATTCAGAAAGATTATAGCTATTACTAGTTTCTCTAACACCTATAATTTGTTCATACATAAACTGAAATAATCAATTTCTAGTACCCCTCTACTAAAATTTCTTAAACTTAGCTTTTTATCAAATCTACTTAACCAGCCTGCAAATCAATTCAAGAACACACACCCGAAATATCTTATCAATTCAAACTTCTATGATTTGTTCTATTGATCAACCCTAATTTTTCAAGACATCAAACCCCATTTTTATTTCTTTATATTTTGACAATTACATTTAAATAAAATTACCTAAAAAAGGATAAATATTTTTAAAAATATTTATTATTTGTTGCGTAGAAACCCCAAATTCTCTTAATTAATTGTTTAAATCCTAATATATTATTTACCCACTTTAAACTCAATTTTTTTTCCTCTCTTTTAGATGAAAATGAATATGCAAAGGTTCTTCCAATATATTGCAGATTACTGGCTGAGCAATGGAGGCTTCTCCAATAGTTCATTAATGGGTTCGATTTAGTTACTCTCCAATTAATAATTCATTAATGGGTCTGATCGTTACTGAATCTGGATGGAGATTTGTCCTACTTGTTTTTAATTTCTTCTCACAATAATATAATAGTTTTCTTCTACGTGTTTTTAGTATTTTTATGTTCCTTATAGCGTTTAAATCATAACCGGATTTAAGAGTATTTCATATTTCTACAGAAGCTGAAAATAAATAAAGAAGCATGTCCTTTTTTCTTTGCTTGTTTTTTATATCCCCATCACAACCTCAAATGAAACCCACACGTTAACAAGGTAAGATAAAAAAAAAAAAAATTGAATATTTTACAAGGAATATAAGGTCTTTAGACTCATTTACTTCAATAAAAAGTTATGAATAAGCATTATTCTGTTTCATATTTCTGCACAAGCTGAATATTATATGGAATGCAATGAAAATTAACTTCTACTATACAAGAATAGTTTTGGAAATAAGTGTGGTTTACTACAAAGATGATAGAAATTTAAAATTTTAAATGAGATATATTCAGAAATAGGTATTGATGAATTGAACACTAGAAACTAAATAGAATAACTATACTTCTATTGAAACTGTCCCCACAAAAACAATTTATAAAATAGCATTTAATGTGTCTTTGACCCTCCAGTTATTCAAATTCACCTTGTACCTCATCAAACAAGAATTTACATCATGCTAATCGTATAATTAAACCATATCCTATTTGTTTGAAATACTTAAAAGACTGAAAACTAGCCACAATTTTGTGGCCTCCATCCAAGCACCAAAGGCTACTAAACACTAAGCTTGTATACTTGGTGTGGAAAATATAGAAAACAATGAGTTGAAGGCTTAGTGAATGGATATATAACTTTATAAAATAAAACATTCGATTTCTTTCTTTTACAAAAAAAAAAAAATAGTCTCTCAAATAAAACTTGTTTTCCAATCTAATATAAAGAATAAACTTATAGAAATCAATTAGTATGCCTTTCTTTCTTTAAAACATATAAATAACTCTCTTTTGTCAAAACTTTCTTTTTACAGAACTTTCTTTTCTCAGAAACATATAAACTTCTTTAACTCATTATAATTAAAGCCATACCTAAAACTCATTTCAATCAATATAATAACCTAAAGCAATATATATAAAATAACTCATATAGCTATCTAAGATAAACATTTATATAAATCCTGTTAGTGAATTTTATTCACTAATTTATTAATCCTAAAAATTTAATTTTTTATTAGCTTTTAAGTGAAATAAGGAGAAAATAATGTGCTATTTAAGTTAAATGCATATTCTTTTGAGAGGAAGAAGATTTTTAATAAAGCACATCAATTTTAGAAGCAAATAGAGTCAAAGGAGGAAAAAATTCGAAGCTTCAAGTTAGAGATGTGACGCTCCTGCGCAAGACAAGGTGGCATAGCGGCGCGATAGCAAGAGAATTTTATACTTTGCAACCAATAACTTGCGCTCCCGCGCAAGGCAACTGGCGTCGCACATAAAAATTAGAAAAAGAATGTTTTATGACCAAAGAGTTGGTGCTTCTGGGCCATTGTATTTGCGCCCCTTCGCGGGCCCAATTTTGAAAATTTTCAGGATTCCTATTTTAGCTTGGATTTGACTATTTGACTTTTTTCTTGTATAGAATATAAATAGGCATATTTGAGGGTTTTAAGGGATTATCAAAGGCGTCCCTAGAAGTGTTAAAGAGGTAAGAAAACAATCTGCAACCCTTGGAGGCATAAATTCAAGGAGAATCTTCAAGTTTTCTAAGTATTTCTTCTCCTTTGTCTCTATGAATGTTATTCAATTTTACTATGTTATTTCTCTTTATATTATGAACTAAATCCCTTTATCTAGGGTTAGGATGTAGCCAAGTTTGGTACTCTATTATTTCGATTCAATATTTTGATGTTTATTCAATTTCTTGTTGAGTAAGTTATTCATGTGTTTTAATGTTTGTGATGGTCTTGCCAACTATTGCATGAATTGAGGTATAAATTAGACTGAAAAGTTAGTTTATACTAGTCCTTGAATGATTTATCATAACTCACATAAGATAGAAATATAACTGTGGTTTGTGGAACTCTATATGATTTTTTGTGCTTAAAGGATAATTATAAGTTGATTAGATGAGGTGGGAATGCGATTCTCACTATATTTATACATTGTTATTGCTTGAAAAAGAATAACAATTACCTTAGAGAAATTTGTTGGCAATAAGGTTAATAAAACATCAATTGAATTTAATTGAATAACAGAGTAGACAATTTAGGTGAAACCTGATACCCTAGAATTCAATACCATTGATTTTTTCTAAATTTATTTTAAAAGATTATTTCTTTATTTGGTATTCAAAATAAGTAAGTTGGTTAGTCAATTTCTTTAAATTTGATATTCACATCAATTATTCAAATAAAATCGTAGTTAGATTAAGTTTAGTAGCTAATAACCAATTTTCGTGGGAGCGACAACTCACTCATCATATAATACTTGTTCGATTTCGTATACTTACGGATTTTAAATAGCAAATCCTTAAATCATACTAGCTATATGAATTATATAGTGCATGTATAGAATTTTTTTTGGGTAATAATCATGTTGATGCACAACATTCAATTACTCTAGACCACTTTTATTTTCGTTTCCTCTTAGACACATACATATCTTTGTAACTCATTATAAACATATGATTTGTCGGAAATCATCACAACTTATATATGATTTATTAACATTAATGCAAATCTTTTATGTTATCTAAAAATATTTATACACAACTATATAGGAATCTTTTCTTCGAATTATAACTATACCAAATATTAAGTAATGTAATACCTTTTCAAAATAATTAGGTCAAAATCTTATGTAACTCTCACATTTCTCGTTTTCTAAAATCTTGCATAATTCATTTTGTTTTCTTTTAAAATTGAATACCATTGTTATCATAATTTTTTCCCTATTTTCAAAACGTATCTTACTCTTTATAGAACCATCTACATACTTGTTATTGGACCTTAGTTCATTTGCAAATTGTATGTTATAGATTTGTTAGTCAAACCACCCAATTTATGATTTATTTAAAAAAATTAAGAAAATATTTAAGTTTAGTATAACATTTTTATCAAAATTTGATTCATAAAGTCTACACACACGTGCGCCCAAGCGCGTACGCACACACTGACACACACACACGCGTGCACCCGAGTGCACCGGATGTCTTTTTTTTTCTGCAAACCTTGTCTGGTAGACCTCTGTTATATTCAATGGCTACAATCTGCTTAATTTTCATTTATATATATATATATATATATAAACTCCTACTTTTTTCTCATTCTCTGTCATATTAATTAGTACCCTTTTAGTTCATTGTGCAAAGTCAAACACCATTTTTTAGTCTTTCTCTCTTCGTTCAATTCTCTCTCAAACCCAGTTTTAGCTTTCTATCTCCTTTCATATGTCTTTCACCTTGCTGTCTCATTAGAGATGTAATGTAATCTTTAAAGAATTTTACCTTCAAGAGCAATCCAAGCTCCTCCTCCTTTGGCACAGCCATAGCTTAAATTGATCAATCTCATTCTTTCTATCTCTGTCTCTCTTATCTTTGTAAATCTTTTCAAGAGCTTTTAGTTGAATGTGATTTTTTTTATTGTTTTCGTATTGTTCAAAAAGTAGGTGATCAGTGAAGATTATATAATTAGTTTAAATATATATATATATATATATATAGGAGTTGATCAAATACCAAATTTATCATTCATAAATTTGCTAATAGATAACATTTTTTAAGTAAATGATTTTATTTACTAATATATAATCAATTAATAATCATGTTATAAAATTATCTTTAAGAAAAAGTAAAATATTATCTTTAGATGTTCAGCCCTAAAAGGATTTAATATTATAGTGGAAATACTATTTTATATTCGAAACTACCTTCGTCTTTCACATTTTTTTTGTTTTCGTTTAAATGACACCAATTGCAGGCATTTAGGTGATTGTTAAGAATATTAATCTAAGGATAACTATTGCAACAGCTATATATATATATATGTATATGTATGTATTTATGTATGTATATACACGAACATGATGAATATGATAGTCTTAATGTATACCCCAATTAATATTACACAAATTAATATCTCAAACATTGCATAATTTCCTTTGAAGATGTATAAAATGATTGAAATTTTATGGAAAGAATTAAAACCATTGAATGGACAATCTTCAAAAGAAATTATACAGTGCTCAAGATGTTAACATATACCACTAGAAGATTACATCCACACACTACAGTTATATGTTTACTTGCTGCAAAGTTCAGTTGACGTACGCCAGCAATCTAAAAGTTACTTGACTTTTTTTTTTCTGCAATTATGGATTAGGTTTTGAAGGAAGTTAGATGATTGGTGGACAAATATAAGGAGGAGGAAATGAGTATAACCGTAGCAGGCCACAGTCTTGGTGCAGCACTTGCATCTTTGAATGCAGCTGAGATAGTTGCCAAAGGATATAATAAGCCCACAGGCTCTGAGACTCCCTGCATGGTAACAGCCTTCGTGTTTGGGAGTCCCCATGTTGGAAACTCAGGCTTTAAAAGAGTCTTTGATGCTCTCAAAAATCTTCATCTCTTGCGCATTAGAAACGTTTATGATATTGTTCCTCTTCTTCCTCCTAATGTTCCACCCTCTATCACCTACGTTGACGTCGGAGAAGAGTTAATAATTGACACTACAAAGTCAAACTACCTGAAGACTGATATCGACTTAACAACTAAGGTGTCAGTTTGGCATAATTTGGAGAATTATCTCCATGGAGTTGCAGGGACACATGGGTTCAATGGCGATTTCAAATTGGAAGTTGATCGTGATTATTCTCTTTTGAACAAAGGGTTAGATATTTTGACGGACAAGTATCCGACACCACCTAAATGGTGGGTTATCAACAACAAGGGCATGGTTCAAAGCAAGGATGGCTCTTGGAAGATGGACGACGGATACGTGCCAGACCCTCCCACTATCTAATAATCCTAACTAAATAAATAAAACCACAAATAATAAAGATCGTTGATCTATCTCTTTGTGTGACAATAAGTTCCCTACTTATAGTTAAGTGGAGGAGTACATCTATGTCAGCTTGGGGCTTCCTCTTGCTGGTTAGAGCTTTGTTTTCACTGGTGTGCTGCTGTTGTGCTTGGCAATTAGTTGTTGGTTTCTATTAGCATTCTGTGTGTTGTGTGATTTTGTTTTTAAATGTATTCTCTACAGATAAAATAATAACTTTATCTTTTCGTTAATTTTAAGGTTTCTGATCAATCATGCAAATATTTGGTAAAAATAATCTGTTGTTGAAAATAATCTCTTCTTCTTTAACAATAAATTTATTAAACATCATGCATGTGGAAGTTAGTAACTTAAAAATTTTAATACATTGACTCAAGTGATCTTTCATCTAGATCTAGCAAGCAAGCAAAGATATTGATGCAAAGGGGAATTTATAAAAGGGCCAGTATAT
The DNA here is from genome assembly GCA_013180625.2 of Boswellia sacra. NCBI lineage: Eukaryota > Viridiplantae > Streptophyta > Magnoliopsida > Sapindales > Burseraceae > Boswellia > Boswellia sacra. Next base: position 25,544 of record SNVD02008714.1, read on the forward strand.
ATCACTAACCAATGACCATCATCGCAGTTTGACTTAATATCACTTAAAATTAGACTGCCAAATTCACCCAAAGCCTCATTGAAATTTAATCTACGAACTTCGTCATCAATGGACTCCATCAATAATTCTAATACTAATTTAAAAGGGTAAATCAGATTTTTATACAAAAAATTACTATTTGGAGATTCCAAAAAACAACCAAAATCACAAAGAAATAATTCAAAAAATAATTAATATTTCAAAACTTTAGAAGTCATGACCGGAAACCAACATGACTACACAACTATACAGGCCAAAAAGAGTTGTCAAGCAGTGGTTATCTCTTTAAACTGCTCTCTAGTTTTAGTTATTTTTAAAATTAACCATAGTTTTAAGGTTTTCAAAGTGACGGTGTGAAACCCTTTTTTTTTCGTTTTATTGTTAAGTATAAGTGTCAACTTCTTGAAAGTGTTGAATTACTAAAGTAAGCTCATTTAACAATTCAACATACATCTTATTTGATAGCCATTTGGCTTAGCAAGGTGCCAATGAAATGTCAAAGTTGCCGAGTTGATTGGTTCTCATCTTGTTCAGCATTATGCAAAGTTTTGAAAATGTTGTTATATCTCAAAAGGTCCTAAGAAGTTGACTACCTTTTACTTTAACAGTTTTTTGGGCAAAAATAAAATAGCCAACTTAAGGGGTGTGTTATGAGAATTTAATTTGTTTTGTTATTATTATTATTATTATGATTATGATTATTATTTCCCTAGCCTTATAGGCATTAATTATAATTCAAATCAGTAAGAAATTTATTGCATGCGATGGCATCATTTTTTAAAAATAAAGATTGAAGGAGAAATATAAAGCTAGCCAAATGTTAAGAAATTTTATGGTTTCTTATCAATCATGCAAATATTTGATAAAAATAATCTGTTGTTGAAAATAATCTCTTCTTCTTTAGCAATAAATTAATTAAACATCATGCATGTGGAAGTTAGTAATAAAAAGACATTGATTAATAGAACACATAATTATTTTATAAATATAATTTTTAATGTATTATTTTTTTGGCAGAGTAGGAGAGAGTCAATTCTTGCCATATGATTATGATATGATTCATCTAATTATTATTAACTACTACGTTATATAATCCAAGAAGCCTAAACCTAAGGGGCCACTGCGCAGCCCTAGATGCACAACACCCCCACGAGGGAGTAAGACATCTTTACGTTAATTAATTAATAGGCCTTTGGATCATCAATAACTGTGATAAAATGTAATACAAAGAAAGCTAGATAGAATCAACATTAAAAATGTCAGATGTTTTCATATGACATGTTTGGTATTCTATGTTGTGAACGTAATATACAATTCACACCGTTATACAAAATTTGCACTAACTGGATTGTCATCAGATTTGTTAGCAGACGACATATTCTCATAGGGATTTCAATAGAATGCTCTAAAATTAAACTTTTTTACTATTTATCACGCGAGGAGGTGGGAGTGCATGCACAGTTACAGTCTAACATAATTGCTCAGGTTTGAGTTGATAGTGATCTGATTGTTTGGTTAATTAAAGCGACTAAGAAGTTTCAACCACCCACGGAAATTAAGTTTATAGACTTGTGTGCTTTGTATGATTCAATCATTCAAATACCCTGTAGGATATGAGAAGTTTAACTTCCAACTCAATAAAGGAAATAATATTAAATTACACCATGTAATCATATATATGCAACAGGATTGAAGAAGAAATGAAACGAGAACCCTGAGTTTCTCTACCAATGTCATTAAAATCTGTGCAAAAAATCAATCAAAACGAATCCAGGAAGTCTGTGCTGACCACCAGCCAAATTGGATTCATATAGAAGACCAAAAAAAAAAAAAAAAAACAGATCAAGCCAATAACTTAATGCTTATCTCAATGCACAAGAGGGCTATGAATTCCAAAGTTGAAGCAAGCCACATATTGCATAAATCGCTGTCGTACTCCAGCATAACACCGAGTTATAACGATAACTGTGTATGAATTGCAATCTTCCACCTCTAAAATAAGTTGTAGGTCGAGTTCGATCATTACATTCAAACAGGAGGCAGATTGTTGATGTGTCTCTTGAAGACACCAATCATGTAGACTACAACTACAACATTATCATCATACACATTCAGAGGTATAATACAAATGCGACTGTTACATTAACTGATTTAAAGTCACAGTGAAGGAATGCAATGTGGGGAAACGATGTACGTATACAAAGTGTAAATGATAAATCTATCGACGGAAGCATAGTGTGACCCGTTAATTTACAGTAACTAAATTCATTGCTTAAGCAAAAGATGGGAAATAAATGTCATACCATAATCGTTTGTCGAAGATATTCTTGACGCAACTAGAGTAGACATCTTCGAACCTTGTGATTATCCCATACCATGATCGGTGGAATTGATCTTCCCACGAAAGCGAGATGCATTAATGCATGATGCAAATAGAACATCTTCACCCAAAATAGAAAAAGAATACAATTTACTATCAACAATTCATTATGAAGCTTACAAATCCAAATTGTACAATGAAATAGAAAAGCTATCCACATAAACCTGGAGAAATGGCAAACAGCCATATATGTTTGAAGTTGTGAATCTTTTGTACTTCCATATGCTATTATGCAGGGCAATAAAACAGAAATGAGACAAATTCAGTGAACTGATGGTTCTGACCTCTTTAACAAGATGCAAATAAGAAGCCTTGACGTGCATTGTTGACGTCGGACATAGTAATGTGCCCATAGCAAAAAGAAAAAAAAGACCTCAGGAAGCATCGTCAGCGGTGGTTGACGTTTCCACTATCTCTGCGAGAGAAGCAAGTCGTATGCCACTTGACGTACACCTGAACCTACTCCTTAAGTCTGCTATGTCTGATTCAGGATCTCTCAAGCAAACAACGGAGCCTCCATAGGGTATGCCCATCGTTTCTGTGAAGCTCTCTTCTGTGATATGCAAGTCAACGCCATTGACTGCCAACATACATGTGACAATATTCCAATCATGCACAAGCTTTCGACATAGCGACTGTCTCAATCTTCCCCAGTTTGAATGAACAATGGTGCCTAAACCAATGCGACTAACAGCCTCCTTCTGAATAATGGTGAGAGTGGAAACACATCGTACAAAACGCTGCGGACTACAAACTGTATTCATATTTCTTATATCGATCGATTCCTCTTCAGTAACGATTTATTTGATTTCATTGCAGTTCTTGTTCCACATGTCAAGGTCTACCACACAATGCATGCTAGCTTCAAGGCAAAAGCTGCTCCTGTCATATTCTGGACTACACGACATCTGCTAACGAGTAACCAAAAGCCATTATATCACAATCATTTAATTTTACATCATTTCTTTGCAAACACACGAGCACAAACAAATGTTTCAAAGAGAGATAAGCAACCTAGAAGCCATGTAAAGGAATTGCCCTTGTTGAAGACATAGTGTTGCAATTTCATATCCACCACAGCCGTTTAACGGTAAAACATTGTTATCAAAATTGCAACAAATACATTATTCATAGTTAACTATTGTACTCTATAAAGAATTAAAACCATAATAAAAATTGCCATAATAAGTGAAGACAGCTGAAAACCACGGTCAAAGCTTGTACTTTTAAAACATTTAGAAGCATACATTCAAATGGATATCACTGTCAGCTTTTCTACAAACATAAACAAAAATGTCTGTGTTTGTGGGCAAGTGTGTATGTGTGTGTCTCGATAAATATAACCAAAATTGGGCATATTATTAAGCATTTTCATCCATCCTCGCGGTCTTATTTGAGGTTTATACAAATGCAATTAGATGTTGTATCTTTCCCTATTAAAAAAAGAAAATGATGACTTTTCGCCCCCAACAGACAACTGACTAAACATTATCGATAAAATACACCATGAATCACCAAACATTCATATGCATTGATTCAGCTGTAACGAAACTACCAAGAAAAAACCCCCCATTAACATGTAAAAGTTTTGAAGACCAAGATTTCACATGCATGCCTTCTTAATATGAATCTATGTTTTATATTTAATTGCATACATAACTTATTAAAACAATCACCTAACCAATAGAGTAACATTTTCTTACCATAATGTTCCACACGTTTTGATGACCTTCTGTCGTTGACGAATAGTGATTCAGATATAGGCAATACAACTGCCTGATACCCACAACTTCCTCTTGAGTGCCCCAACCTACTACAAAATAGAGGTTGCGCCATACAAACCCACTCACTTAGGTACAAATACCAAACATGATGCGTTCGAAACTAGCAAGTATACTAGTCGCACAAGTAATAAAGTGATAAGTAAGATATCGTTCCCACGAGGATTGATTCTAATTAAATTTGTTATTTGAAAGCAAAAACAGAGTAAATCGGGGGTTTTGTTGATTGATTAACTAAGTGAAATAATAATGCAAACGAAGAATAACAAAACAGAAAGTTAATTCGAATGAAAAATCAATGAGAGAAAGCTGGTTAAGGGATCCTTCTCTACCACAAGATATGGATTTGCGGATTAATTGTAGAATTGTCATCCAATTACACCATTGAAATTATCAACCGTAGATAACAACAAGCTCTTTTACCCCAATCTTTCCTTACTTTGTTGTTAAATAAAACAAGCTCTTTATTTAATCTCTATCCATTAAACAACCTAGAACAAGCTCTCTGAGTTTAATTCAATGGATGCATTATGATAAGAAAGATAGGTTGATCTAAGCAATAAACACACAAGCTCGGATTATTTAACTTAGGTTATATTCTCCAATTGTAATCTCTGATCACAATTTTGCTACTAATGATTAGAAATTCAAGACAATTACGGATCAAGATTTCTAGTCTAGCAATAAATCACAACCAGATTATATTCAGTTGGCCACTCAAATACAATCAGCAAGCAATCATAAGCATTAAATATGGGAGAATACAAGCAACTTCAATTAGAGAATTGGATAACAATTCCTTACACAATCAACTTACAAAAACCATATCAGGGGCTTTGAAATCACCCTCAACCAATTCAGATTCAGTTACACATGTTTAAGAACGTGGTAAAATACAATACAACATGGAGACATTCCAGAAAATGAAAGGGAAGGGAAAAACTTAGCAAATTTGATGTAATTCTCTTTGGATTGTAGTTCTTCCTCTTTCCAAGCTTCCTTTCTCCTTCAAGAACTCCAAGAGATGAAAGAATTCCAGAGCTCCAGCCTCCACCACGTTCTCCCCTCTTCAAGTTATGAAAATAAAACCCTAAAATGTGTTTAAATACTCTGCTACAGTGACTTGCTACAGTGCCCCGTATTATATATGCTACAGTGACTTGTGGAATTATATTTCTATACATCTCACACTGTTTTGATTAGACTTTTGGTACACTGAATGGATTTATAAACCGTAAATTTCTCCAGAAAATAGACTTCGAGAGCTTTCCAACGGTATATAATATGTCTCGGGTTCATTGTATATCAATACAATTAAATCCGAGAAGATCACTGACTAGGAGAGGTGAAAATGAAGGGTTTTACTCCATTTTTGTGCAAGTTGCTCCAAAACTCCTACAAACATCAAAACCACACAAAAACATAAAAATACCACGGAATATAGCAAAGAAACATGGACGAATTGATATAAAAGTAATACATAAATAGACACCTATCAAATTCCCCCACACTTAGACTTTGCTAGTCCTCGAGCAACTAAAATGATACGAAACAAAACTAAACCGAAACAGAATCAAAGAAAAATTAAAACACACAAATGCTTCAACTTGCAAATAGGCCTCAAAGATTGTACTTAATTATAACCCAAGGAAAACTTCAAAATAATGCACTTGATCAAGCAATTTTATCTCAAATATTAGTTTCGCTTCACTTCAATTCCTCAAGTGTGTGTGTGTAGAGCCATTCTCACCTAATCACTTGTAACCCAGATGAGTTTATGCTTAAAAATGAATCATATTTAATAGTGAAGATGTGTGTATAAATGAACTCCATAGGCCTGCTTTTCAAGTCACTCTCCACTAATGTAGAAATGTACAACACCAAGGATCAAGTAGGACTTATTAAGCTTGTAACGTTTGGCTTGGGTGAAGGTATGATCAAGGATAATAATTTGGCTCAAATCACCCACAAACACATAAATCATTCAAGATTATGTAGAGATCACCCCTATAACACAACTTTATTTTAATTCACCAGGTTACTCCCCCAAACTTATTTAGAACACTCAATCTTCTTTTTTTTTCTCTTCTCTACTTCTTCTTTTTTTTGTAGAAAACAAAAGAAACTACACCCCCACACTTTGTTGTTTCATTCTTTTTAAGAACAACTAAGGGTATAGAACTCTTTTTCTTTTCTTTTTCTTTTCTTTTTTTTTAACTGCAATTCCACTCCCCCACACTTAAACAATACATTGTCCTCAACGTTTAAGTACGTGGAAGATAAGTATAGATTTTTTTTCTCCTTTTTTTTTTACAAACATAATAAAACTCACTTGCATTGCTCATGGCACAATCCAACCTCCTCTAACTTCCCAGAACCAGAACATAGCTCAAAATGTAATTGCGAATGATTTACATGCTCATAGGTAAGGGATAAACTGTTTGGAACAAATTCAATTAAGGTTAGGAAATCTTTTAGTGAGTAAACAAAGAAAAAGGTTTACAGAGGCTCAAAGGGGTAACTAGGGATCAATTTTAGTCAGGGTTGGCTCTTAAGGCTCAAACGGTCCAAAGATGGCCTAAATCATTTCCCTAATGTTGCACAGTCTAGGATTTCGCCTCGAGTGACCATCAAACAAGTTCTAGAATTCATTGAAATCTGGAGAAACACTTAAATTACATAAACTTTCTCTAAGTAAACAAATAACTCAGTGATAATGGCTCGGTGCTCAATTTTGTGCAAGGAATCAAAGGTAAAGCAAAAGCTAATTAACATTTCAAGCACACAGATCTATGCATCATTTATCATTTTCCAAGAGTTATTCTCAATTCAATCATTGCCTTATCATCGGCCCATAAAATGCAAGAGAAGAGGTACGTGGCGTTGTTACACCTGAGTCAAGATTATATATTTTAACAATCCTTAGGACCAGTAGGCCGCAAACTTAAGGTTTCCAGCCTATATACATTTATTATGAAAGAACAAAACAAGATACAAGACACTTCAAACAACATGAAATAAACTACCTACAGATTTATGTCAAGAGAATGTGTTTCAAGGGTTAAAGAAAACCCCATATTCTGCCATTCTCAACTTTTTTCCACAATTTTTTTTAATCGAAACTGATAAAGACAAAAAACACATAACAACTTCTAAATTACATAAAACTAAACTTACTCATAAAATAACAAAGTCCAACAAGACAGCAAACAAAAACAAGTCAGTTAGAATGGGTCTAAAAAGTTTAGAAGTTAGCCTCCTTATTCAGCCATTATAGATTAAAGAGATCCACAATGCGTTTCAAGAGGACTTAAACTTTTTAAGCCACCACTCTAAAAACCAAGATTAGAAAATATTATCTGGGAGGAAAGAAACAACCTGAAAAATCTCAAAATAAATAACATGAAAAACTTCAAATAAACACAATAAAAAGAAAGTAAACAAAAACGAAGCAAACCAGCAAATAGAGATTACAGATGGAGTGTTAAATCCAGTTTACGCCTCTTATTGCCTTCTCCAAACCAATCTATCCGAGCTGTTGTTGGATCAGGCGAATAGACGAATTCTTGTAGTTTGTCAATTAACTCCCCTGCCGTTGAAGCTGTAACAAGGATTTGCCTCGCTGATGGTGAGATAAAATTTTTTTCTACAGCTTGATCAAGAAAAGACAACAAACCATCAAAAAAATTATTGACATTTAACAAACCAATGGGTTTCCGATGGATGTTTAGCTGTGCCCAAGAGGTGATTTGAAATATCTCCTCTAATGTACCATAACCACCGGGCAAAGCTATAAATGCATCAGATTTAATGACCATATGTGCAATACGCTCATGCATGCTAGAGACCTGTAACTCTTCCCCCATTGTGTTGCCTATGATATCTCGCACAGCTAATGGTTTAGGGATAATGCCGAGAACTTTACTTCCTCCCAAGGATGCAGCTGTCGACACACACCCCATTAACCCAAGACTACCCCCTCTATAAATCAAATGAATATCCCTCGCAGCTAATGTCCTAGGATGCGTTCGAAACTAGCAAGTATACTAGTCGCACAAGTAATAAAGTGATGAGTGAGATATCGTTCCCATGAGGATTGATTCTAATTAAATTTGTTATTTTTCAGCAACAATAAACTAAATATGGGGGGTTTTGTGAATGATTAATTAAACTGAATACGAAGGCAAATAAAGAATAACACAACACAATATTAAATGAATTGAAAATTCAATGAGAGACACTTGGTTAAGGGTTCTTTCTCTGCCACAAGATATGAATTTGTGAATTAACATAGAATTGTAATCCAATTACAGCATTGAAGTTATCAACCGTAGATAACAACAAGCTCTGTTATCCCAATCTTTCCTTACTTTGTTGTTAAATAAAACAAGCTCTTTATTTAATCTCTATCCATTAAACAACCTAGAAAAAGCTCTCTAAGTTTAATTCAATAGAAGCATTACGATGAGAAAGATAGGTTGATCTAAGCAATAATCACACAAGTTCGGATTATTTAACCTAGGTTGTATTTTCCAATTGCAATCTCTGATCACAATTTTGCTACAATGATTGGAAATTCATGACAATTACGGATCAAGATTTCTAATCTAGCAATAGACAACAACCAGATTATATTCAGTTGGCCACGCCAAATACAATCAGCAAGCAATCATAAACATTAGATATTGGAAAATACGAGCAACTTTAATTAGAGAATTGGATAACAATTTCTTACACAATCAACTCACAAAAACCATATCAAGGGCTTTGAAATAACTC